>JAFVLL020022798.1:52138-151074 GCA_021397915.2 Tor tambroides | reverse complement strand
AAGACACACATATATTGTGTAAACAAAAACTTTTATTTTGGATGCGATTAATCGCGATTAATCGTTTGACAGCCCTAATATATATATATATATGTGGAGACTTTTTGCCATTGAGAAGACTGGGGGAAAAAATCCCAATTAACCCCTAATTGACCCCTATATATTTTGATTTCAATTACGTAACATTAGTTTGTGATTACAGAAAATATATTGATTATATTGATTGCATATAATGGTTTTGTCTTTGGGAAAAGAAGTATTTTTGATCATCATTTAATAAGTTTAGTGTATTGATACAAAAAGTACTCTGGTTTAATACCTAGGTAGTAAAAAAGCAATAGTAGGCCTAATAATAATCTAAAAGTAACACTTTTCCTTACAAAGCTTCACTATTTGCACTATGTGACACATATAGGGCACAGAAAGGCAGGTGATTTTTGCTGAACAATTATTTTTATATAATTTCATCTAGATTTGAGGCAGTCTGGATAATTTGTTTATAAGTAAGATGATTTTGATTTTTTTTAATGAGAGTTGACACATGCAAAAACTTTGCATGACATTTCTCAGCAATCTGATTCAGTTTCATTGTGTCAGATATTATGAGACTGAGAAGAAATGTCTTTATACAGACCTAAACACGTGTTCTAGGTCAGTGTGGATATAACACTTACTGATCAGATCTGTCAGACTCATGGCAACGAGTTGATTTCCTCTGGTCTGAAAGGCAAACATGAGTTTAAACCCTGCCATTGAATAAAGAGCTCAACCTTTATTTTGCCAAACTTGTGCTGAATTGGAATAATCCTTTCGATGACCCTCGGTGACCCAGTTCTCAATGTCAGCAAATCAAGTGCTGACATGGGAACAGAGAGGAATGCCAGGTATGAACATGTTTCGGAAGTTGCTCGGTGTGGGTGTTTTGTCTGTGTCCACGGATGTGTGGCTGAAGGAGTGCTGGAGACGTTGACCTCAAAGGAAACAGATTAAGCCTAACTTACTCAATAATAGCTGTAAAACAAAGGAATGCACGTAGGGAGGATGTAAGAGCATGCAAACACATTTACAAGCATAATTCATTTCATCTAAAAAGATAAAAGCGCATTTTCACTGCTACTTTCAGTTTCCCAAGTGATTTGCCATGATTGTTTTACTTGTAATATTTCTAAAGCATTTAATGATAAATAACTAACTAAATAAATGAACAAATAAATAGTACACTGAAAAACAAACTGTAAAAATAGGGCACAATAGGGCACAATAGGGCAAAATTATTTTCACAGGTGTTTTACCTGTATTTTGAATTTTTGTTGTGGTGTTTTTTATTGTTAACTGAAATATCTATAAAATTATTGATACTATTCTGGCAAAAAAGAATATTATAAAATATATAAAAAAATTACATTATCAATAAAACATGGCAACATATGTTTTTCCATGACTTTAACAAAATAATTTAACTAACTTTTCCAAAATTTTAACATAATTTTTATAACATTCAACAAGCCAAAATTAAAAAAAAAAAAAAGAGAGAAAAGCTTTGTACAGCCAATTTGATTATACGTAAAAATTTAAGGCTGCAAACGAACTAAAGCTTTTAAGTTGAAGGTGATTTTTTTTACATTGCTAAAATAAAATAAAATAAAATAAATAAAATAAAATAAAATAAAATTTTAATATAAAGCATTAATTGCATTTTTACATTTTTCTGTACAGAAGTATTTCCAAAACATCAATATAAATAAATAAAAAATAAACAAATAAGTAATGAAAATATTTAATGTTGAGTAAAATCAAAATATTAAATGAAACAAAATCAGCAATCAATAATGGTTCTTATACAATAAAATAAAACAAGATGTTAAAAAATATTATGAATATTCTACTGTAGATCTATTGATATAATATTACTGTATCTATTGATATAATACTACACTTCTAGCTAACCAGAGCAGTGAATGGTGATTTCTGATACTTTTATTGCTAAACATCTCTCTGTTTTTACACAGCCACACCAGAAAGCAGTGGTATTTACAATTCAACACAAGGCCATCTCAAGATTCCACTAAGAAAATGTGTTTAAACAAATCATCCTCCTGGCGACTTTTTTTTTGTCAAAAGCGACAAATCCAGCGACTTTTACTGGTGTTTTTGGAGACTTTTGTGGTGTTTGGACAATAAAGCATGTAACCTCATATAATTATATAGCAATAGCCTAGTAATGATGATAGGCCTACTACTACTCATAATAATAATAATAATAATAATAATAATGTCTGCAAGCTCACATTAGAAGTCTGGTGCTACTGCCAATTATAACAATAGCCTAGTAATGATAATAGGCCTACCTACCGCTACTGATGATAATAATAATAATAATAATAATAATAATAATAATGTGGGCCTAAAAATAATAGCCTAGGGCTATCTATCTATCTATCTATCTATCTATCTATGCAAGGTGGTGTGTGTGTGTGTGGGGGGGGGGGTCACTGGGGCCCCGACTGCAATGAACCAGCTTTGGGGGGCCCAGCTTGCAAAAGGTTGAGAACCCCTGGATTAGATAATGCCAAGTACAATATAATGCTTAAAACAGTTTGAAGATGAGATAGTGTTAGACATGCTCACAAGGACAGATTAGATTCACTATACCACCGTCTGAAAGAAGATGAGCTTTTACACATGAGCGTATAGGAGCAATTATCTCCGCCTATAGCCTATTTCTTATCGTACGCTCCACACATGATTTTGGTGTCAGTTGTAAAAGAACAACATGAGAATGTCTGGGTGTTGCTGGAACTCCTTGAATTATCTGTGCCTCCATAAAAGTGAATGGCTAGTCCCTGAGGCCTATCCCATAGTATCTCACATCCAGACAATTGCCGCAGTCCCATGCTTTATCAGTTCAGGACGGTAAGTTTGTTTCCTATCACAATAGCTTTGTATTAAATTTAACTTTTTTTGTAGGACAAATTCTTTTCGCAAACAATGTGGCTGCACACCGGGCAGGAAAAGATTAAGCAGAATTCTTGTGGATTTGTTACCCAACAAAATGACCAAAATTGACAGAAAAACCCTTGAGGTGGTGGAATTATGCATTTGTTGATAAACCCTTGGAAATGTATACTTGTTTCCTTTTCGGTCTTTTTCAGTGGTGAATGGTTTCCCCATTTAACCTTTCTCCTACTGGCATCATATATCATAGCAAACAAGGAGTAGTGGAGCACAAAAACACTGAAAGTGCTTTTAAGGCAGATGACAGCCGACGGCAAGTTCCCACACATGGGATGCGCTATGAAGTAAGCTAATAAATTCACAGTTGTGTTTGTAAAATCAACTATAAATAATGAATTATGACATTCATTTAAGTCCCTGCACTTTTTGGAGGAGACTAGCAGCAGTTTGGATCATGATGTTCAGAAAGGCACAGTGTTAGTGCTACTTGGGATTTAATGACATTTTTAAACTGTTTTTGAGGCGATTCTTCTGATGTGATTGCATTCCACAGACTTTATCTGTCTGAGTATACCCTCTTACACATGTATAATTAAAAAAGTTATATAATTATACTCAATAGCTTACTCAGCCCCTTCAACCCCATGTAAAAAAAGTACATCCGAACAGGAGAAACCATGAAATGTGATATAAACAAGGTACAATGTAAAATCAGAGGCACTTATTAAAAAAAAAAAAAAGATATGCCAGAAGACAAGATGTAATATTTATATGTTATTCATGTTATTCAAAACAACCACAAGGAAAGTGTTTCTCACAATGTCATTATCAGTTCATTAACTCTTGAGGGAAACATACCTGTACCTGATGTATAGCACACTGATCAAAAGCAAGCCAAAACTACGATTCACAGGCAGACAGACATGGACAGAAAGGTTTAATCAAGGATTTTTGAGGACATTTCCCCCCCAAAAAAGTATTTTATAAAATAGTATTCTGTAGATGTTATAAAATAAACTAAACTAAACTAAACTAAAATAAAATAAAATTTAGACTCCTCTGTCATCCGTCAGACCGGCTTGCACGTATGACAGTCAGTGGAATTGAGAAAAAAGTATTTATAACATTTTAAATATGGATATTTTTCTTACAAAAACGCATCGATTCACTGCAGGAGGCCTTTATTCAGTCCCCGTAGCCGAGTGAGGCATGTTTTATTATGGATGCGCGCACTTTATTTTACTACTTTTGGACTGTTGAAAAGAAACACCTGCTTACTCCCATTGAAAGGCTTGGAAGAGCAAGGAAAAATTTTAATATAACTCGGCTTCTTTTGTCTGAAAGAGGAAAGTTATATACACCTAGGATGCTTTGAGGGTAAGTAAAACATGGGCTAATTTTCATTTTTGGGTGAACTATAACTTTAAGCTCATTTTATATCTAACATTTTATCTACAGTATTCTAGATACAATTACATCGTAATTTCAGGTAAATAGAGCTTACATTTAATAAAGCTTTTATTCATATTTTGAATCAGTTTTTATTTGTATGTTTTCCTTTTTTTAAGATTTAGTAATTTTGTTGTGTGTTTTTGTCATTTTTAGTACTTTTCGTCTCTCTATATAATTGTAGAATATATATATTCTGTTTTAATACATGAAGCTTAACTAAAATAAGAAATGTTGTCTTGGCAACTAGCTGAAAAAAATGTATTTCAGTTAACGTTTATTTAATTTCATGCTTTAATTTTAGTTTCAGATTTAGATTTAGTTAACTATTACCCTGGAAATTATGCACAATAAAAAAATAAATAAATAAATAAATAATCCTGCACTCATGATTTAACTTTGTTTTCTTCAAACATTGCATTACATGAAATTATATTTCATCTCAAGCATGCTTTTCACTGACACTGTTATCTTCTTTAAAAAGTAGATTAATGGAAAAAAAACTTATTGCGACAAAATTATCGGTCATGATAATAAACAAATATTGTACAATAAATATTGTTAGAGTTTATGGTTGTTTATGTTTATTTAAAAATTAGCTTGAATAATCATAGACTTTAAAATGTTATAAATATTTATCCAATAGATTTTCTAATTCTAAGATTTAAAGGATAAAACAACAATAAAATATAGATATTAAAGGCATTTGAATAGTAGCAGAAAAAAAATAGAAATCTGATTTTAATATAAATCAATTCTTATTTCTGTATTTGAACAAATACCTATAAAAACTTTCCATTTAATGTCCAATACACAAATGTACATACCCTAGACGCAAGGAATTTCACACTGGCTACGTCATGTAACACAAAGTAGCCAATTAACAATTAGTCCCAAAATACTTCACATTGTCTCCATGGCCTTCAGCTTTGTTCTTGGCTCGCTCTGAAGTGGAGTATAAATGGTTCTTTGTGGTCGTCATTTAGGGGTGAAGCCAAAAAGTAAAGCGTGAACTTAGTTTTACCTTCCTGACGACATGCTTGACCTCAAGACTATCTCCAACCTTTGACATCTGACCATCTCATCGGGCATAGGCGTAAATCCCAGGGGGGGAACAGGACCCCCCCTATCTGAGGGTTGCCCCCCCTAAAAATATCATTACAAGCGACTCTGTGTATTCAAAATAATATAATGGACATATACTTAAAATAATTGTGTAAATAGTAAAACAAAATAAATGCAAAAAAAAGCGTTTTCAGTTCAGAAATGTTTGATTCCCCCCTCCCTTGCCTCACAGTGGTTTGGTCCACTGCCTGCTATCCCCCTTTACCGATACACACACACGAGCCCGGTGGGAGAGAGCAAAGTTCTTCAGTAGTTATATATAAGTAACATAGGCTGTCAAGGCTATTTTATTCTCTTTAAACATCGGGTGAAATGATTCTTTCTCTTTAATACAGATGATGCTGGATCATTAATAAATTAGTCATGACAAAAAATGATTATATCCGATGTATTTTCTATGAGCGATTATAACCAAGCTTAGCTTGTTTAATACCGTAACTAACACGGCGATACGCCTGTGTGTGAACTGATATTAGGCTAAATTTAGACCTACCAATGTGTTGGGTTTTGCTCAATATGATGTTAAGTGGCAGATCAGTGGGCTTGCTGTAGTTGAATATCTAAAGAGACGTACTCGGTCACAGACGAAATCTAAAATACTATGGAGGACGCAAAATAATAATTATAATATGACCGTGTGGTGAACCATATAACTCATATTTAAACACAGTCTCCATGCTGTGTACACATATATATCCTTATTTTGGCTGTATTATTTGTGTCCCCTTCAAATATTGCTCTTGAGAAATTTTATGTTTATTGTCCCCCCTACTGTTAGATGAAATTTACGCCCCTGCCATGGGGCACTAGTGATGGCTAAATCATCTGCTAAAAAGCACACCTGGTGACTATATGCTTCATAAAAGACCAGTTAGGCATTCAAATAAAAAAGAAGTTTTCTCCAAAACTAACATTTTTAACCCGTCAAAGGCCAAAGATTTCAACCTACCTGTACACCTTAAAGCTCAAAAGGACACATATAGGGTTGGTTTGCGATCGGGTTAACCAATACCCAATACCAATACCAATACCAATAATCATGGTGAATATAAAAATACCTGTATTTACAAGTTTTATGTGATTTCTTATTATTTATTTTAAAATATTTGTTAACAATGCATCTGCCAACAATATAATTGTAAATTTGATCATAATTGCTCATACCCCTGTAGGGCTACACTAAATCTAAGCACTCACTGAGGTTCTCGTATAATTCCAACCATATAAAATCAGAAGGAAAGCCCGCTCAATGAGGAATTCCCACGCTTGACTTAACCCACCACGTCCTCAGAGTAACAAAAGAGCTAAATCATGTCGTACTGCTTCCCACAGATGGGCTGCCTTCTCTGTTGACAAAGGCATGTAAAATAGTATTTACAGATGGCAGAGCGGGATCTGGCTCTCCAGCATAAAGGCTTCCCTTTTGAGAGCCGTTTTAGGGCCATGAGAAAACATCTGAGCTGAAGTGTGTGGCGCTTGCACCACGATCCATATCCCTCCCACCACATTGCTGGAGTCTTTCACAGCAGTCTGTGGATTTAGGAAGCAGATGCTCGCAGAGACGCCACTGCTGTGAGGTCATATAGAGGATGTGACATGCATGTCATGTTAAGTCCCCTGCTGCCCATATTCTCTGAAAGGACAGTCCGATGAGTATATGTGGCATTTGTTTGCACTGTCAGACTTTTTGAGGCCCTGTGGTAAATATGCACTAAACTCTCACATCTCTAAGACTAGGGTCCACTGTGCATCTGATCTTGTGGGATTGACCTTTGCCCTTTTGCATGCATTTGTTTTGTCTCCCAAACTGTAGCTTGATCTGAGAATGTTTGCAATCTTACACAGACTGGGCTCAACAAGTCGATAAGTTCTAAGGTAATGTAAAAGCTTTAAACTGTGTTCTTTTATTGGTTAAAGGTCATAAACGGTTCAGTTTTGGATAACATTTTATTCTGTCCTTGTTACATATGTGTACTTACTGTAGTAATAACAGTACTTTATGTATAATTACACACAACTAACCCTAATATTAACCCTATGATACATGTTGTTACAGTCCTTAAATCATAATGTGTATTCCAGTTTTGTTCTCCATGTAAACACCTTTAATGGTGTTCTGCACTCTCAGAAAAACATAAAAAACATTTTTAAAAAAACATTTTTTTACATTTTTGTACTTTATTTACCCCTATAGGGTGATTATTTGTACCTTACAGATACATGTTATAAACTAAAGTGTACACATTAGTACCTAAATAGTACATATTAATTAGTCAGTTTGTCAAAACTAAAAGCTTGGAGAAAAATGTAATCTAAATCAATTTTTGTTATGTTTTATAATAAATTGATGCTTATAAGTGAGGTAACAATTTAGTATAGGGACCGATTCTTACTATTAACTAGTTTCTTATTAGCATGCCTATTATTAACATTTTGGCTGTTTATTAGTACTTAAAGCACATATTCTGCATGACCATATTCTACATCCCTAATCCAACCCAATGCCTAAACTTAACAACTACCTTACTAACTATTAATAAGCAGCAAATTAGGAGTTTACTGAGGCAAAAGTTATAGTTGATGGTTTGTTAATGGCGAGAATTGGACCTTAAATAAAATGTGACCATAAGGGATTTTTCTAAAGTTTTGAGAATTTTGTTGTTGTTGTTTTGTTTTGTTTTGTTTTTTTACATGCAAACACTCAACATTGGAGTCAACACAGACTCCCTACACAGAGAGTGTTTGGCACAATTTTCAGATAAAAAAAAATACAATTCCACATCATTGCACAACTTCTCAGTTGTTCCCCATCTGTGGTCTGATGTTATGAAGCTATTCCCTTCAGGAGGGTCAAGTTTGGGTTACTGGATGGGCATCAGTCAAATTATACTTCAGCATTTATAGTTTAAAATGTGTTGGATGTGTTGTAATTTTGCCATGTGAAGCTACAGTCTTCAGTGAATAATGACATACATTTGGTCTGTTCCTCACATAAACTGGCTTTAGAAGACTTGGAATATATGCATGAATCACTTTTAAGGTACTTATGGTGTCTGTGTGTGTGTGTGTGTGTGTGTGTGTGTGTATCTGGTATTTCCTACATTATGGGTTACCAAATGTGTACTTTTTTATTATGGATTATGGACACTGCCTATGTCCCTGTAAAATGAAGAAAAGACTTAAAAACATAATAAATGGGTTTTTTTTTTTTTTTTTTTTGAAAATCTAAAAATGCGCAAAGTTTTCTGTTAGGGGTAGGGTCGGTGTAGGGCAATAGAAAATACAGTTTATACAGTATAAAAACCATTGTGCCTATGGACAGTCCCTGTAAACGGTGTGTGTGTGTGTGTGTGTGTGTATTGGTTTTTGTGGTTTACGGGGACAAAATTTGTTTAATGACATGGGTATGACAGAGGTATTACAATTTGAAGGTGGTTTATGAAGACACTGCCTATGTCCCCGTAATTCAAAAAGCTTAAAAAACATACTAAATGGTGTTTTTTTGAAAATCTAAAAATGCACAAAGTTTCCTGTAAGGGGTAGGTTTAGGTGTAGGGTTGGTGTAGGGCAATAGCCCATACAGTTTGTACGGTATAAAAACCATTACACCTATGGAGAGTCCCCGTAAACCACAAAACAAACATGTGTGTGTGTGTGTGTGTGTATGTGTATGTGTGTGTGTGTTGTCTTTTGACATTGGCCAATGGCCATGAACTTTCAATGTATATATAAGATGTGCATGAAAAGTCCTTAAAAATTCTATGAAAAAAAATATCTGCCTTTTGGTTTGGAACAACAGTTCATTAATGAACTGGCCTTTCATGAATGTGAAAATAAACAAAAATTATGCATAAAATATCCCAGATTCTTATGGCCAAAGGGCAGTTGTCTCCATGACTGTTCATGGCTTGTTTTGTTTCTTTTTTGATTCCCTAAAAAAAAAAAAAAAGCAGTCAAGATCCATGCTGAGATTTTGATACGGACAGCGGAATATCCAGCTTGGAAAATGTCACTCATCTGGCTCCTCTGTGTCAGCTATTACTGAAGCACAGTAGGACCCTGCAGACAGTGACACCACACAGGAAGAGCTCCAAAACATCCACTGGGAACAGAGGAAGTGGAGAAGAAAGAACAGATGCTGTGAGGGCTTCAACCATGGAGCTAAAAGCGGTCAATTGCAAGAAATCACAGATGATTTTAACTACTACAGTATATCAAGGATACGAAACAGTCACAGGTTGATCATGAGGAAGACTGATCTCTGTACATTGTAAAGAACTCTTTTACATGGTGTGTTAAGCTTCATGGCATGGTTTTGGATGATATATGTGAGATTCCAGCTGTTAAGAATCTGAGAATAATAACTTAACTGTAATGTAAAACACTTCTTGTCAACATAATTCACAACTAAAACTAGTTGGTTGTCAACGGGCAATTCGTCACCATGAGAACAACCCCATCACCTATATAGTACTATGCAACTGTAAGAATGTCAAGCAAACATACATGGAGAGGTGAAAAAGAATACAGTAGTGAAAGAATTTAGTCATTTAGTATCAATGGCTGAACAATCAAAGTGAAAAGTTGAATCTGAGGTATATAGGCCAAGCAAAAAACATTTATGCTAAAACAGCAACACCACAAGTTTGTGTAAAACCTGATAATACAGTTAAGTAGGTACAGTTATATATTTAAGCAATAAGGTACGAGAGGCCGTGCTGTATCGTGAATAAATCACGGCTGAAGGGAGTTGTTAGGCACGACGCGAAGCGGAGTGCCTGCAACCCCTTCAGCCGTGATTTATTCACGATACAGCACGGCCTCGAGTACCTTATTGCTTTTATAAAACGGTTACCACACAATAAAATATTAAAACCCAAAATTTATGTATTGAAATGTTACTTTTTTGAAGCAAGTTCGTTAAATGCTGTCCTTCCACTAAAAAAATAGTTCCTGACAGCAACAGTAAACGGCAAGAGAATGTTCCGAACATGCCTCATCTAATGGTTCTTAAATAAAAACAGAGAATAAGAACTCTTATCATCCGCTGTGTCATTTATTGTATTAACACCAATATGATATTTTCTCACACACATACATCTGCTTATCTCTCAGCATGAGAAATGTCTGTTTTCCGTCTTTTAGTTTTAAAACAGACCGATTCGCGGCACAGCGCGAGTTTACAAGCGTCATTACCATGTAAACTGATGGACATACAGAATCATACCTGAAACAGAAAACTAATAAATTCAGTAATATTCCCTCCTCACTTCGGAAACTGTAGGCTTCCACACAGATGCGCACACACATCAACAAATTCGTGAGAAGCGTTTATTAGACTGGGGAAGGGCGTCGTCTCAAAATTAAAGATGAAAGATGCAACATAACAGCAGCAGGGGTCACTCGTACTTCATTAAATAAATAACAAACAGTTAATTCCGATTTTTTTGATGCTATATTATTGATTGTTTATGTTGCTAAAGGTGGTTGTTCAGTGATACACAGAACCGTTGGGTGAAGCGGTCATAGCCGTGCTGTATCGTGAATAAAACACAGCTGCTGACCAATCAGAATCGAGGAATGGAACTAACCGTTTTATATATATATATATATATATATATATATATACACACACACACACACATGACATGCATCTTGTAATAATGTAAACACAAATTGTATATTTTTGCCACAAAACATATTCACACACTCTCATACTATGTGCACTGTCTAAAGAGTAAGCATGAATTGCCTAAGATTTTACATTTTCCCCAATAAATCTTAGTATCCTTGTAAAACAGGTTTATGTATTTCCACAGATAGCAGCCATAACCACAATATATGTGGGTGTACTGCATGTTCAAAGATATTAGCAGCTTGCTAAATGTTCACAGATGTCATGTCTGCCAGTACAGGAGTAATTTTTCTGATTCTGTGAAAATGTCCTGCAAATCAAATATCTCCAATCATTTCATTAAGCCAAAATGCCATTTTGAAGAGATCCATATTGTAGGATATCAGAGACCGAATCAGACAAATTTAAGATGCATCAGAACATTGAAACCTGAGCAGCTGGAATTCAGAGAGGCGCAAGGAAACAGGACGTCGTAAATCAGATTCCTAGCTCCAACTAGTTTGGAGCAAGCAAACTAACCGACTCTTTCACAGAACAGCTTGCAACATTAAAACAAAGGAACACTTATTGATAATTCCAACTCAGGAAAAAGACTGTCAAATTTGGGGCAAGTAATCAAGACTTATGGTCAGAGAGATGGCCATCACATGGGTTCCACGATAGAAAATCACGAGCGTCTTTAAATTGACTTTCCCCCTCACCCATACAAGACAAAGACCAGACGGGAATTCCTTTGCCCAAAGGACAAGTCTTTTGTTCTCCACAGAACTACACAGAGAGTCTTTTCCATATGTAGATGCACCTAAAAATCATCTTAAAAGGACATTTTTATGCATAACTCCATATCATGTATGTAACCCACACAAGTAACTATCATGTTTTAATCACATATTATGTATGTCTTTTTAATCATTATTGAATAGCTGAAGGATTCATATGTGTTTGGTATGTATGAGTTTGAAAATTCATGCTTTAAATGTTTCTGCCAATCAATTCTTTGTCAAATGTATCAGTCTTGTTATATAAATCATGTCCAAAATTATACTTTACAAGAGCGGGAAAATTCGGACCATGTGACTGATCAGATAACATGTTGATTTATTGATTGGGTGGAGAAACGGAGCAACACCTCAAGCAAAGATAATATCTAATTGGTCAAGACGTCCAGATGGGACGGTCTGAAAGCCGAGTTTAAAAACTCAGGACACCATCAAACTCTCTCTTAGCTCTTAGCTCTCTTAGTCCCTTCTCCTCTGCTCTTCTCTTCTGCCACCACGTTTTGACGCTGCTCTTTGAGCGTGCTCTGGCCTAAGTGCCAGCTGCCACCACAATGAGAAGAAAACCCACCTAGTCTCGTTACACCTTTTATTCTTTTAATTTCTTTCCTTTTCCGTTGCGAGTTTCGTGTTCTCAGTGTAAGTTGTGCCGTCATGCGTCGAGTTCAACTCGAGTCTGTGACCGCCTCAAAACTTCTACCAGCCACAACACTGCATCCTCAGCCAAAGCCCAACCGTTGGCTTCCCAAGATGTCACTTCAATGACTACTGAACATCCAACCAATCAGCAAACTTGGGAAAACCCCCCGTGACAACGAAGACAAAAGGGAATCCGATAGGAAAAGCAAGCAAGTAATCTCCAGACTTTTGCTGAGTCGGTGCAGTTTAATACAAATTTTAGCCTCATTGAGAAACTCAAAGCGAGGGTTAAATAAGTGATTGATGTTGTTCAGGTCTATGCAATTGCACATATTGTTGTAAACTTGGGATTTCATATTTTCATTCTCTTAAACTCATTCTTTTCTCTCTCTTTCTGCAACGTGTGACTGTGTGAATGCTTGTGTTCATGTGTTAGATTAGTTTACATGTCTTAGATTTATCAAATAAAATCTTATTTATATTGAAAAGAGAAGTATCTTGTGTTTTGTGCTCACAAGTTCTGTCTTAATCTGTCGATCTTGTTACTGTGCTATTAAATAGTGTTTTCACTATATTTTGATTTTACTAGTGCAGAGTTGATTGTTATACGGCTCCTTCAGTGAATCGCTGCCGCCTCAGTGATCAGCCGTGCAACAGCGATTCTGTCCAAATTCCCTATAAAATCATAAATGATTCCCTTTGAGCTAAATTAAACTATTTCTTTAAATGAAATATATATATTACGTATTTTACGTTACAATATAATTGATAATTGTTTTGGGGTATATCCAAGTGAAACAGGAATTTCAAAGAAACAAATATAGGACAGGACATGTGTAAAGTGACATGTTTTAGGGTTTGTGAAAAAGGAAATTTGTTTTGAAGGAAGAGCAAGTTATTTTTAAGCAATTTCAAATGCAGATAAAAATTGGAATAACATGCTCATTCAAGGCCATGTAACAAATGGGGCTGGTGGCCATTCATCCAACCACCAGAGGGAGCCCTCTCCAGAGTACTAACTGTGTTTCTTCATTGGTTATTTCCTGTTTGACACCATATTTAAACAATGCTGTAATTAGCTCTCACTGTGAAGTATTGCCAGTTTCTCTGCCTTACCAAGCGTGTTTTGCCCTCTTGTTATGACCATTGTACTTGCCTGTTGATCATCGCCTTTCGGACTACTGCTTCTACTTTGTTTGCCTTGTTTGGACCGACTTCCCGATTGTTTGTTCTCGCCTGTCCCTCCGACTAGTGTTTTGGATCTGTTGCTTAGTGTCAATAAACTTCCTGCATTTGGATCTACATTGTCTCCATGTCATCACCTCCGGCTCCCTCACAGGCCAGGGACATGCACAAAAAAGATCAGGAACGTGCAAGAAAATATTGCAAATATTTAGATTTTTAAATGTTAACTGTACATGTGTGTCTGTTTATCAAATCTCATTAAAATGCTGTTAAAACCTATCTACTAGCTCACACCACATTTCAGATGTTCTCCTTTCAGAAGTGCATTAAATTATGTCTCTGATTCTGTGTCTTACCTGAAACATCATTAGGTCCAGGGAAGCTGTGTTCGCAATAAAGTGAAGTATAAATTTCAACCCTAAATAATTGCCACTGGTCACATTAAAACAGGAGTGCTGGTGTCTCGTTTACTGGAAGATTCTGGAATTTCTGAGAGCATGTGCTGGATGCATTAGATCAAGCAAGAAAATTCAGCTTAGTTGATTGCTATGCATGTAGGTAACACTAGTTTAAAACCTTAATTAGTTAATAAATGAAATCAGTGCTGACTTGAATCATAAGAGATGTAAATCTAGAGAGCATCCAAAGCTAAAGATCACTTCCATAAGCTAAGCAACTATAGAAGATACAATTATAACAGCACAGAGCCTATTGCTTCTAAATCTGTGCATAGAAAATCTACATCAGCATTGTGTTATCTAGGCTGTTTCAGCTTTCAAGGGGAGATCTGGCAATGTAGGGTTAATGTGGAATCACACTATTAAAGCCCTACAATCTCAATAAAACCCACTGGAATATGTACATGAAAGAGAAAGGGCCATACAGAGCATGGGACTGTGCTCATTTCAATCCAAAGTTGTGAGTTAAACTTGTGAAAAACATTGGGATCTTGCATTAATATTTTCAGGTTTTCATGCTATGTGTTTAGGAGAACACTGCATCTGGGGAAGCCTGTGAATCTTTTTCCTACATAAATTATTTGTGCTTAAGAAAACACAGCGTTCTTGCGTTCAGAGGCAGATGCCTGATATTTGGAAATGTAATTGTGTGAGACAGTTCTGGGAAGTAATTATACCAAATCATCTGGATGACAGAAGCTCAGACATTCTATAAATTGAATCGAAATCTATTGTTTTTTCAATTAAAAAAATATCTGCTTAAATTGCTTATACATGCATGTTAAGATTGTATGCGCATCTTGGTGTTTCTTTTCAGCATTTTTATGCAATATCACAAAATTTGCATAACATAAGCAGACAGTAACATTTATTATTCAGTAAATGTGTTTCCATAAGAGTTTATGCACTTTTTCTTATAAAATAAAAAAAGTAAAAATCTGCCTCGAATGAATGCTACATTTTTATGCACATTTTACTGTATGTGCATCTTGACATTTCCATCCATTGTTTTCATGCAATATCGCAAAATGTGAAAAAAATATGTGGACGTTAACTGTATGTGATGGTAAGGTATTGTTACATATCAAAACAAAATACATCTGTTACTAGTGATTACAAGATGATAACTGCTTGGATGGTAATTAATGTGATATATGTAACCGATTTTCAAAGAAACGCCTTTATTTTATATCTGTTGTGTTAATGCTGCAAGGAATAAATCTGTTCTCCACCTTGTGTTTTACAAGGTAACACCCATTTAGTGCAAACAAAGGCTGGAGCATTAAGAATGTCACCCAACAGCCCCAAACTGATTTTTCTAGTTTCTGTTATCAAACTGCAGCTATAAATCACACAAGAGTAAATTAAAAGAGAAAACCTCAGCCTTGCACAGTTTATCAGTGCATTGAGGTTGTTGAATTTGACAGTTGGAAAGCTTATGGATCTTACAGTGCACCTGTGGACATGTGCAAATCAGAGTCATGCACTGCAATAAATAAATAAATAAATAAATAACAATTTAATTAATAAATTAATAAATAAAATAAAAATAATAATTCTTTGTGTCTTGTTTTCCAGTACAAATACATTACACATTTCAAAGATGCATTTAAGTAGCAAAATTACTTAAGACTCTAGGTTTGTTTTTTTGTATTTTTATCAAAACAAAAGGATCAAAAATAGCATTTCTGTATTTTCTCTATTGCTGTGTTCTGTTTGAGTTTAAGAGCTGACTTACATGATAGAACATATTCAATAAATTAATGTATGAAAAATCTAATGCATTGTATGAAAGGATATCTTAACTGTATTATGCAACAGGTAGTTGGAGAGATGAGATGGACATACATTTTGCGTATATGTCTAACATCTCTTAGTTTAGCAGACTGTTTATTGTGCTGCTGCAGTCTCTGATTCTGGCAGGATCATCTGATAGTGTTCTTCTGATCAAAGGCCTGTGTTCTTATCACAGAGCAGTCAGGCTTCAGCTGAGGGCTGGATAAAGTCAGAGAGACAGTAATATATTGGCTGTAGGGCATGTCTTGCGCTCTCTTTGAAATTCTAGAAAGCAACGTGATTTTGGTCCAGTGCTCTAAGGCATGACATGCATGCCTCCTAAAAACAAATAAACAAACAAAAAAATGAAACCTGCAGATTTTTTATTTTATTTTACTGTTATCACATTTTAAAGGGCACCAAAATCAGCTGTTATATACTTCACTAAGTAGAGGTTCAGCATGACAAATTGCAAAATGACTGTCACATTGTCTTTGTAAAGCACACACAACTTTACAGATGAGAAAATAATCAAATGCAGTATCTTGAATGTCTTTTTCTATTGGTTTTAAGAAGTTTGGATTAATTTTAGTCAGTCTGTTTGTTTGAACAGTAAATGAACCAGTTCAAAGACAATTCACTGATTCATTTGATTCACTGCAAAAAAAAAAAAAAAAAAAAAAAAAAAGGTTTTTGTGCCGTATAGCTTACATACTGCTCTGACTGTGAAAAGAAATGATATCCTCGAATACTTATTTGATTAAAATGTATGTTTACATTATATTGGATACACTACTGTTCAAATGTTTGGAGTCGGTGTCACAAGTTCTCTGTTTTATGTCTTGTGTTGAACTTTTATGTTGAAACTCTTTTAGTTTCCTGTTCTAGTCTTGTAGTCCGTTGAAGTTTTGTTGTTAATTAGCTCTTTGACTGTTCTCACCTGTGTCTTGTTTCCCTGTTTGGACTCTGTGTATTTAAGCCCATGTGTTTCCAGGGTTCATTATCTGGTCTTATCATTACATGGTTGTTTTGTTGGACTTGCTAAATGACAATCATTTGTTTTCTTTTTTTAAAGTACTAGATTGATCAAAAGTGGCAAAAACTGTCATAGTATGTATGGTTTTGTTGACATTTATATGCTAATATACTGATTTATTTACACAATTAAAATAAATTTTAAGTTTTTCTCTTCCTGAAAACAGACCAAATGTAAAAGAGATTAGAACATCTCAAAAAAAAAAAAAAAAAAAGCTTGTGATTGGGTTTGCGGGAGTTTGGACAGATTTTGATGTCACGGCTGTACGTCACAATCACTATTGCACAGAAAGTGGTGATTGTGAGAAAACAAAGAACTTTCATCACACTGTTTTATGGGGTCTTTAACACTCTGCAGTGGCTCCAGAGCAAATCTATGATCACTGCAGGTTTGCTGGGAGAATTTCTTTATTCAGTCTAGGTTGCTATGACCAACATCTTACCTTGCAGAGTGTGTTCACTGAGCAAACTAACCTGTTAACTAGGCAAGTGAGGGCAGTTCATGAGTGTTTCATGAGCGTACAGCCCTACGGGTGCTGGCAGTCTGCCACAGCCTTTCCAACATTCAAATGTCTTTACCTGCACTTGACTGCTTTCAGAGAAAATGTCTCATCATTCCAAAATATCTCTAACAGCAGTAGGGTCTGGATATTGATACTGTCCAAATTTGATGTACTTTATTTTTCATATCATGAACTGAAAATTATTTTTTTACAGCACTTATTAATTTAGGTTAATGCATATAAGTACACCACTGTTCATTGTAAATTCTTTACTAACTCTTTATTGTGCTTGTAGACCTTAACAATTGAAAGTCAAGGCCCAGTCTTATCTTTATTCCTGATCATCTTTTGTGTTTATTACAGAGGGCACGGTCAGTTCCAGCATTGGCTGAAGTGTTGGGGAGTAAAAGCGTCAACTTATCTACATTTTTCAGCAGTGTGACAGTATCTCAGCTGTTACAAGATACTTTGCTAAGTAGAGGTGCAGTGTGACAAATTCCTAAATGACTCGAATTTTCTTTCATGTCACATTGAGTTGCACACACAGCTGAGCACGATGAAGCAATGATGAAAAACACAATGTCTTGAATGTCCTCTTTCTTTCATATATGTTTTTGAGAAATCTGATTTATTTTAGTCAGTTGTTGCATTTGGACAGTTTGTTTAAATTAACCAGTTCAAAAATAATTCACTAATTCATTTGAGTCACTGTTTTTAAACACACAACTAGATGTAAACATTCTTTATGATCGAGCATGTACCAGTTGAGTATCCTTGATCTTGACATTTGCAGGTACTTTGATGTTGCAGGATGGGATTGGAGTTATGGGAGACAGGTATGTCATCTACTATCGGAGGGCAGGTACGTCATCAGGGTCATCAGGTGGGCTCCCTCTTTCATTGATCATCTGTTGATGAGCCCACGACATCTCCAGAGGGCTCATCTGTGATACCTGGCCTCAGCTCCACCCCCCCTCAACCCTCTTTATTTTTGGACCCAGTCAGAGTCCTGGTTCGGTGCAAGCTCTGGCCTCTGATTCCCAGGTCTCTTAGCAAGTTAATAGTAAATGATGCCACAAATCCTCTGCATCCTACTTCCACCTAACAGATTTCAGAGTTCCATCCACGAAATTGTGTTTCAGCATCTAGCTCAACATGTCTTTCAGTAGGTATTTATGCTCTTAAGCCTCTTCCAATGAGTCTTCCCATGGTACGGTGTTCAATGATGAAGACCTTTACAGAGGGAGACCAGAGAACTCTATCAGGTCTGAGGGTGGGGATTGTGATCACAGTTGCCAAGTCCGCTTATTATACATGACTTTGGGCTTCTTTTTTTGTAAAGTTGTGGTTTTTTTAGTCTTATTTTAAAAAATATGGTTGCTTGTTAGGAAAATCTGACAAGCAACTTTGTTTCTTTACATTTATGTTCGCCGTATTCTCCAATGCATTGATTGACACTCTGTCTGCTCACAGTTAAAGGCCAATTAGTGCAATAATATAAGTGCTGTAGGGTAATTCATCAAACATTCCGCCCATCATGTTCAAAAAGAAGGAGCGTGACGCTGTAATCCAAGCGATGATAGTAGACGTAATAGAGGAGTGGGATGACTTTCTTTTATAAGGTAATTTTTAATTTTTATAATGTTTTTGTAACGTATTATCACGGGCTGTAATTAAAAAAAAAAACAAGTAGGCTTATACTAGGCTAATATATACAGTATATACATTTGGTTTGAATATATGTTATTAGGCTATAAATATGTGACTGTGTTACAGCTCCCCTTTGAAGCTCTTGTATTCGTCTCCTTTTCCTTCTCTCTAGTCCTATTCTGCTCTCAGGTGATTGGAGATGAGTATTGTTCCCACTTTGATTTTTGTAAAATTAAAAAGTAGTTTCAGTTTAATATATTGTAGGCTCATTTATTGGTAATTAATAATTGATAATAAATAACATTGATGATAATAAATCATCAAAAAATATTGGGCTTGTTTTGGGCTTGTTTTTGAAGCTTTGGTTGGTTATTTGTCTCGCGAGAGTTGGCAACAGTGGTTGTGATCTCTGGGGGGGAAAAACAATCTGCTGACCAATATCCACCCGCATCTTCCATCTGATGCTGGCCATGCTCCAGTGATGTAGGTATGTTCCTGGTTATTTTTGCTCCTTCATGGACAAGTATGGATTGCAGGGTGTCACTCGCCTGTGGTAAAGAATTGGTGGTGATATGTTTTTCCTCGGGGTGGAGGCAAGGCTCTCAAGGATTTGGATGTGGCGCCACATGTAATGACCCTGGGTGAGGCTGACTTTACACCCATTCAGTATATGCTTGAGGGAAGCTGGGCTGGAACAGAGAGCACACCCAGGATCTTCAGCCAACCACTGATGGAGATACTTTGTGTTGGAAGGATATCATAAGCTGCTCTGATGATAAAGCTGAGCTGCTTCGCTTCCATGCTCTACAGCAAAACTGTTTGTTCAGATGACTCAATTTGAAAAGTTGGGAGAACATTTGGATAGGTTGTGAACAAATACTTGAGTATCTAAGTAAGGTAAACAAAACAACTTTTGCTAGAGACATGTTTAGAGTATTTTTGTTCAGTTCACACCAAAAATTAAACTGACTTCTCCTTCTAAAAATTCTTTGTTCAGGCTACTTTTTTACATTGGTTAGTAGAACTTTTCAAATCGAGTCATCTTAACAAACAATTTTACATTGAACAACATTGCACAATTCCCAGCATGCACTGCAGCTTTAAAACATTTTATGTTAATTATTATTAAAATATTATCATTGTTTTACATTTTGCTGGCTTAATTTATGTTGCTGCTGCTGTTGTTACTGTCAGTTAGCTGCCATGTGGATCAGAGTTCATATTTTTACTGATTTAAAATTTGTTGATCCTCACCATGTTTGAAAATCGTGTGCTGAGGTACTGTATATTTGCATCTCATTACAACTTGTTTAATACATTTGTTCATTAGCATAAATGTTTGCTTTTAGTTTTAAGAGGCAAATACTACCCATATTATGTAGAAAACTTAAATCTTAAATGTAAATCTAAAAGGAAAGAGGATTGTTAAAAAAAAGATTAGTATTGCTAAAACATGTGGTTGTACTGACAGATCTTTTAACACTCAGTAGACCTGGGTTCCCTCTGTCCAGTTTCTCCTCTGTCGAGATTGGGACTTCATAAACTGTAAGAGGCCACAGCACCCGTGGTAGAAGGCCAAACTGCAGACATTAGGCCTTCAGTCTTCCAGGTAGTTGAGTGTTGTCAGTGGCCCGTAGTCCACTACTAACTTCCTTCCGCAGTTGTTGTACCTGTTCTTTGTCTTTCAGGCTTGCGTCATACCACCTACCAAGGCTTTTCACTGGCTGCTAAGATATTGTTGGGATAGGGTCATTTCCGATGAAGAACTTTATATCACTGAGCACTCCCTTGACAATAGAGATGCTGCGTGATTTGGAAGGTTTTATCTTCATTCGGGCCCTGCTGATATTCTCTCTCTAGTTTCCTGAGTAATCTTCTGGTACATGGCACATTCTCTCATACATCATTGGTTAAAATGTATATACTGAAATTATATTGGATAGTACACTGTTCAAAAGTTTTGGGTCAAGATTATTATTTTTTAAATAAATTAATACCTTTGTTCAGCAAATTGATTAAATGTGAAAGTAGAGACAAAAAACATGTTGTGAGACTTTGACACATCGAAGAATACTTGGGGAAAAAATCCACAAAAATATTAAGCAGTGTAATTGTTTTCAATATTGATAATAATAGGAAATGTTTCTTGAGCACAAAGTCAGTAGGTTAGAATGATTTCTGAAGGATTATGTGGCACCGAAGACGAGTAATGATGCTGTAATTTCTGCTTTACCAACACAGGAATACATTGCTTTGGTTAGTAATAACAGACTTTTCTTTCAAAAACATAAAAAATCTTACCAATCCCAAAAGTATGAATGGTAGTGTATATATCTGCCCCACTACTACTCATTTTGAATGAGTATCTTGACTGCAGTTTACCTACTTTAAATTACTGGCATGTAGCTTAGGAGGATACAGTTTCAAAGTGCTGTAGTTTCCCAAACAGTCTCTCTGCATGACACCGAACTTCAACCCCTGTGGCACAACTGTCACAGAGGAATTTCACACACACAAACATCCATAACTGTGTGTGTATGTGTGTGTGTCCTTGTAAATTACTGTACAAACTTCATGGCAAATCTACTGTCAGTTTCAGATTACAGTGTAGAGTCTGAATGTTCATGCAAAAGAATTACATTTTTAGCAACCACCATAGAAAGTTAGGGCCACACCTTTCCCTCAGATATTTAGGATACTGGTTGATCCAACGCTATCTCACGACCAATTCGTACGTATTTTACGAAGTGGCTAATTCGTATGAATTCGTACGACCTCACTCGTATGGTTTTGTACTATTTACACCCCAGTGACACGTAGGTTTTAGGTTTAGGTGTAGGTCAATCAAAATTAGTCATACGAATTGCCATGAGATCGGGTTGGTTGATCAAATCAAGTTTTTAATAAGAGATTTCCTCTTTTTTTCACCATTCTTCCAGTCCTTTTATAAACCAAGTAAGGAAGAGAAGGCTAAATTCAGAAAAAAAAAGCTTAAGGTCTAGTTTCCTGACAGCACCTAAACCCTAGGAGAGGAAAAAAAAAACTCTACTTTAAACTTTCCATTTATATATTTCTTCTTTCTGTACTGTATTGTGTCATTTCTGTTATGTTATCATATTTTATTATATTTACATACACTTACATGACTGTTTTTTAACACACTTAAGTACAGTTTAACTTTAAAGTACATTTTAAATCTTTCTTTTAATATTCCTTTGTCATGCTTTAAAGAAGCTTGTAAGGCACATGTAAAGTACTTGATTATAATTTTACTTGTATTATTCACTATTATATTTTATAATATATAATAAAGAAGTCCTACTGGAGCAAAAAGCATACTAAAGTTCAGCTGACTAAAATTGATAAAAATTTAAAATATTTAACATTTTTATTTATTTGCAATTAACATGCAATCATTTTTTGAAAACACTGCATTCAGTTTGCACTTAAGTGTATTCTCTTAAAGTAAATTGTTTTTATAGTAATAATCATTTTATCATATTCCCCTTGTCCAAGGAATAAATAAAAATATATAAGTAAATAAATAATTTTCCAGTTTCCTTTCCAAAGCTGTATGGAACCCATATACAACAAAAATCATCATCATCATCATCATCATCATCATCTTATGGATATAGGGGTGAGGTGCTGTTGTGTTCTTGGGGGAATTTTGGTCAGTAGTCTAAGAACCTTAAAAATGGCTTTGTAACCTTTCCAACATCTTTTCTCTGCAGTTCTGTAATTTCCTTTAATTGTGCCATTATCTAGAAGTTTTGAGGTGAGCAGCTGGATATGAAGCTTCCAGTTTACACTATGCCCAGTTTAAATTCACCTGGACATCCCCTTTTTCAGTAACATTTCACAATTTGTGAACAGAACATTAACGTGATATTCGCAACCTCTTCTTAATACCCTCTTAATATATTTTAAAACCAGAGTCTAATTTACTAGCAAAACCAAGCAACCAGAGCTCAATGACAGTTTATTGCGTCCACAGCCTTTTCTGAGACACAAGAGGCCAGTATTGTCTCTAGGGCACCACATACTTCAGTTGCAGCAGTTAGACCTCAATTTTCAGTGTTAGGCATTGATCCATGACCTACCTGACACCATCCTTTGTTATAGCATCTCTATTCAGCCTCCCAGTTTGAGTGGGATTAGCTCTAATGAAGGTCCTCTCCCACTGGCCACAGGTCAAAGCAGCAGCCTGTTGTCCTACAGCCTGGTGGTTTTGACATCTTTAGTTTTCATTATAGGTAAAATTAATGAAAATATATAGGGCAGATAACAATTTTTTAGTGAATAATGACTTAAAATCTGCATTTTTTGACATAAAAGTGTCAATGTCCTTGTCCAACCTCAAGAAAAAGAGTGACAAGTACAATCTTCAAAATTTCCTCTTTTGCATTTCACAAAAGGAAAAAAGTCATACAATTTTGGAATGAAGTTGACTAAATGCAGACAGAATTCCTAGTTTGGGGTGAATAAATTCTCCA
This sequence comes from Tor tambroides, assembly GCA_021397915.2. Lineage (NCBI taxonomy): Eukaryota > Metazoa > Chordata > Actinopteri > Cypriniformes > Cyprinidae > Tor > Tor tambroides. The sequence continues at coordinate 127,392 of JAFVLL020022798.1, read as the reverse complement.
CGGCAGAAGGAGCTCAGAATTCTGAGGGGAAAAAAGTCAGAATTGTGACATACTGTATATCGACTATATATATATATATATATATATATAAATGCACAAGTTTATATATGAAGACGAAAATGACAGAGTGCTGTGTTTATGTATTATAATTATATTTCAAAAGTCTGAATTGTGAGATAAAAAGTCACACTTATATTGTTTATTTTTTTATAGTGGAAACGGCTTCCATAGTTTTGTCTCTACATTTTTTTTTCTTTCCAACATTTTGAAAGCTTATCCCATGGAAGCAGAACTATGTGTGAGCACTGATGCTATCTGAGTAACAGAGGGATGCGGCTCTAGGCAGATGAAAGGCAGTATTGTATGTGTTGTCCACAGATCTGCTGCAGTGAAAAGCAGCTCTCAGAGGCTGAGAAAGTGAGCAGACACTCGAGGCTGCCAAAGTCACCATGATTCCAGCACTCTGAGCACTGCCTTTCAACACTCAGGTTTCTCATAGAGGTAAAGTTGAAAAAAGGGAAGAAGAAGAAAATTCAAAACATCAAGGCCATTATGTCAAGTGCAGAAATCTAGAGCTGTAGACTACCTGTATTATGTAGATAAAATATCTAAGAAAACTGTGTAAGCTGTGTAATAGATCTCATATATGCATACATCCTTCTCAAAATACATCAAAACAATCTCATTTCACTGAACTTGTGCTTTGAGGTTTGAGCTTTTGCATAGAAATGCAAACATAGAGGCAGCTTTGTGCGTCCCTCCCATGAGAGCATGTCCAAAAGGCCTTGACAACTCTCTAAGAGAATTCAGCCATCTAAAGCAGTGAATAGAGTTTATTGAATGTCCTGCTTGACTCTGTGGACATCTGCTAAAGGATGAGGCGTGGATGACAGACAACGTCTCCCCTTACACATGTCAGACATTAACACTTGACCCTCAATCTGCTACAGATGGATCTCGTTTCACTCACTGTAGTGTTTGTGTGTGCAACACAACCTGCTGTGAGCGTACAGAGGAATACAGGCCTCGGATAACTACTACCTGAGCAGATTAACTTACCCTCCATTCACCGCAACACCGGATAGTGTTCACACATACAAAGTATGTGGCTGCATGCAGTTTGCATGAACATTCTACAATTGGTGTTTGAGCAATGCAAAGAGTGCAGTATGTGCCAACATTAATTACATCTTTAAAAAAATTCTGCTCAAGAAGTAGTTTAAAATTTTCAAAAAAATTGAGTTCCAGCTTAATCAAAGGTCAGCACGTCCAACAGATTAATTAAAAGTTTCAAATCATTAAGAACTGTATTTTTTGATCTTTTGAAATATGTTTTAATTTAAACAAGGTCCTTGATTCCTTCAGTCTGACCTTTAAAGTTTGATTAGTGAATTTAAAGTCAGCATTAAATAAAAATTTACCCTATTTGTTTTCCAGATATATGCGATAGATCTTATTGTGAATGATTCAACCTTGCATATGTTTCAGTTTTAAAATAACTTTTATCAAAATGTCAGAATGGATCTGCTGGTGAAAAACATCAGACTGATTAACAGAACCAAGTTTCCTCCATTATTTATTTATTTATTTTGTTTTGTTTTTGTTTTTTGTAAGCCCAAAATACAGAAGAAAAGATCTGCTGAATACTTTAAGGCAGTGTTACATATATCACAATCATATTATCATTCATAGCAAATTAAATAATGTCAGTTCCCTCTCAGTCGGTCACTTTCGACGTCACGTCGGTAAAGGACCGACTTTGGGATCTCGTTAGAGAGACCAATCCACTTCGAGTGTAAACTAAACGAGCCAATGCACATTGGCATGCGCTGATTGCATCCAGCTGCCGCTGATCACAGCGTGAGTATAAGTAGGCAGCAGGTGCAGTGCATATTCAGCTTTTCGCTTCGGAGCCGAGCGGTTACTCTGTTCTGCTCCTGACCAAGACTTCGGTTTGACGAACAAGTCGGTGAACAAGCACGCTCTTGGGATAGCTCGTGCTGGTATAACGGCGCTCCAGCAGCGGTGGTTCTTCCCTTGTCGAGTGGGTTGCACACAACAAGCTGGACTACCCCCTGTTCGTGCTGCAGGCGGCCATCTCCCCTGTGCGCTTCAGCACACTAAAAGAGTGATTTCTAAGAGCAGTTTCCTAAAAGAGCTCCACGGGTGGATCGTTTTTTTAAAGATGCATCTTTTTAAAGATGCCTTTCCACCCGTGCATTTCTGGATGCGGTCTTTACCTGGCGCCAGGTGATGGTCACGATCACTGCCTAACATGTCTGGGCCTCAAACACGCTGAGGCGGCTTTCATGGACGAGTCATGCTCCCATTGCAGGAAAATGACCGTCACGGAGTTGCGGACCAGTCTCCATTTCCTGCAAAGGGGCGGAGTACCCGTGCCACTGCCTAGATCTAGGGCTCCTCCTGGCGACAGCCGGAGCAGCGTTACTTCTGGCAGTGTCCGGACTGGTCTTACGGTGACGGTGAGGAATTCCCCTCCGAGGAACTAACCTTCGAGGGCTCCTCCTTCCACCGGCACTTCGCAGCCAGTGGAGGTGCCACGGGAACAGGCTGGACCCTCACGTAGAGGGTGGGTACCACTTGTATCCTTTGGCACTCCCCCCAACGATCGGATGTCGATCGCTGCATCGGAGGGTGAGCCAGACCTTTCTGGAGATGAAGATCCGGGAGCGCTGACGTCCTCTGGGCGGTCGGCAGTACCGGTTACGGATCCGGAAATGGTGGCTATGTTTGCCTGGGCCACCGAAAGGGTCGGGCTCGGGTGGAAACCTCCACCGCTTCCCGAATCCTCTAGGTTGGATGATTGGTTTCTCGGGGTGGCTCGCGCTGGTTCTCAGGGCCTTGCTTCCCAGAGATGCATGATGAGCTCAGGTGGGCGTGGTAACGCGGCACCAACCGGGTCCAAGTTACACCGGCCTGCCGTCAAACCTTCATCCCGTGGTCAGATCCCGCATTCCTTGGGACAGGAGTGCCCCTGGAACAGGTCTCGAGGCATGCTGTGGTGTACACGGATGCCTCCACCACCGGCTGGGGGGCCATGTACAACGGGTATGCAGTGTCAGGGGTTTGGACGGGCCCCCATCTTCACTGGCACATCAACTGCCTGGAGTTGCTAGCAGTTCGCCTTGCCTTGAACCGTCTCAAAGGGCGCTTACGAGGCAACCATGTGCTGGTCCGCACGGACAGCACTGCGACCGTTGCTTACATCAACCAACAAGGTGGTCTACGCTCCCGTCGCATGTCGCAACTCGCCTGCCACCTCCTCCTCTGGAGTCAGAAGCATCTGAGGTCGCTTTGTGCCATATCCCGGGCTTGCACAACCAGGTCGCCGACGAGCTGTCTCGAGCTGTGCTTCCCGGGGAATGGAGACTCCATCACCAGATGGTTCAGCTGATTTGGAAACGTTTCGGAGACACTCAGGTAGACCTGTTTGCCTCTCCAGAAAACTCTCACTGTCAGTTGTTTTACTCCCTGACCGAGGGAACACTCGGCACGGACGCACTGGCACACAGCTGGCTGCGGGGTCTTCGCAAGTATGCGTTTCCCCCAGTGAGCCTGCTTGAGCAGACACTGTGCAAGATCAGGGAGGACGAGGAGCAGATCCTTCTCGTGGCGCCGTACTGGCCCACTCGGACCTGGTTCCCAGAACTAATGCTCCTTGTGATGGTCCCTCCTTGGCAGATTCCTCTGAGGAAGGATCTACTGACTCAGAGATGGGGCACCCTGTGGCACCCACGTCCAGACCTCTGGAAACTCCATGTCTGGTCCCTGGACAGGAAGCGGAGTTTCTAGGTGACCTACCCCAGGAGGTAGTTGACACCATCACTTTGGCGAGAGCACCGTCCACGAGACACGCTTACGCCTTGAAGTGGAACCTGTTCTTCAAGTGGTGCTCTTCTCGTCAAGAAGACCCCCGGAGATGCCCGATCAGAGTCGTGCTGTCCTTCTTGCAGCAAGGGTTGGAGCGAAGGCTGTCTCCCTCCATCCTTAAAGTCTATGTGGCTGTGATTGCTGCTAACCACGACCCCGTGGACGGGAGGTCGGTGGAGAGGCATGACCTGGTCATCAGGTTCCTTAGGGGGGCGAGAAGGCTAAATCCTTCATGGCCCCCCTCTATACCCTCTTGAGACCTGTCTCTAGTGCTCAGAGCACTACAGCAGGCCCATTTGAGCCTTTGCAGACAGTTGAGCTGAAGTTGCTCTCAATGAAAACTCTGCTCCTGCTTGCACTGGCCTCCATCAAGAGGGTAGGGGACCTACACGCATTTTCGGTCGACGATTCGTGCCTAGAGTTTGGGGCGGCTGACTCCCAGGTAATTCTGAGGCCCCGGGCTGGCTACGTGCCCAAGGTTCCCACTACTCCCTTCAGGGATCAGGTAGTGAACTTGCAAGCGCTGCCCCCAGAGGAGGCAGACCCAGCCCTAGCTTTGCTTTGTCCCATCCGAGCTTTGAGATGTTACGTAGACAGGACACAAAGTTTCAGGACCTCAGACCAGCTCTTTGTCTGTCATGGAGACTGACAGAAAGGGAATGCCGTCTCCAAGCAGAGGATGGCCCACTGGATAGTGGATGCCATCACCCTGGCTTATCAGGCCCAGGGTGTGCCCTGCCCGTTCAGGTTGAGAGATCACTCTACTAGAAGTGTTGCATCCTCCTGGGTGTTAGTTCGTGGCGCCTCGCTGACAGATATTTGTAGAGCCGCGGGCTGGGCGACCCCTAACACGTTCACTAGATTCTATAGCCTGCGTGTGGAGCCGGTGTCCTCCTGTGTTCTCACCTCAAACGGGCAGAAGCACTGAGAGGCCCCAGGCTCCGGGTCGGCTTGCTACAACTGCTCCAGAGAGTCCGTACTGTAGACCCTGCTGAGCTCCTCCATCCCCTTGGCAGCCAGACGTGGCGGAACGTCCAGCACCAGGCCCTCACTCGATGAATCCGTGAGAACTGGTAGAGGGCTGGGCTCCATATGTAGAGACTTAAGTAGATCCCATATGTGTAAATTCCTCGGTATAGCCTCAGAGCCCGTGTTTACCCGGCAGACACCTGCCTGATGTTAAGAGGTTTACAATCACCTCTAATCATCCGTATGCGTCTAAGCAGTTGTTCATATGTGTAAGTGCTTCCGAAACCTCCTTCGGGAAGGATGGGGCTTCCGCAACGTCCCTAGAATGGGTACGTTCCCATTGTTATCCAGTTTCCCTGAGTGGGTACTGCTATGACAACAGTGAGCTGGCCTTCTTGTCGTAAGCCCTGTCCTACACCAAAGTAGGGTGCAGGAGGCTCACACAAGACACTGGAAGGGGCAGTATCCATGGCACTTTCGTAGGGATCCCAAAGTCAGTCCTTTACGACGTGACGTCGAAAGTGACCGACTGAGAGGGAATGTATCGGTTAAGTATTGTAACCCTCGTTCCCTGAAGGAGGGAATGGAGACGTCACGTCCTGTTGCCACGGCTCCTGTACCACCACTGAGCGGCCAGGTCACTGGCTCGGCTCCTCAGCGAAAACCTGAATATGCGCTGCACCTGCTGCCTACTTATACTCACGCTGTGATCAGCGGCAGCTGGATGCAATCAGCACGTGCCAATGTGCATTGGCTCGTTTAGTTTACACTCAAAGTGGATTGGTCTCTCTAAGCGAGATCCCAAAGTCGGTCCTTTACCGACGTGACGTCTTCATTCCCTCCCTCAGGACTGAGACATTCTGCAGGTCTAATATGTCAAAAATTAGTACAGGCTTTCTAAAGGAGCTGCTGCTGAAGGATGGGGCAAAACCATGCAAACCTGCATAAGCACTGGCACTCATTTCATATGCAATAGCTTATAGCCAGTTATAATACAGGGTCATAAAGGTCTTATATACATAAAGGTCTTAAAGGTAATGCAGCAAAAAAGAAAGAAAGAGAGAAAATGATTTAAAATGTAACCTTGTACAACTTAACACACACACACGCACACACACACAAACTTTGGCCACCATTATATGTGGTCCTCAGAAATAAGCAACCTGGTCTCATGACGAAAACACACCTCTAGGAACTTTTTCGCAAGACACAAAATACGTACTGCCATGTACGTTTTGTGACTTATTCAATGTGAAATGTCCACTGGGTGGTGATAAAAGAGAGTTTTTTTTTTCCTCAGAACAGATGAACGTATATGGTATGTTTTATGTGATGTTGGTTTTGTAGGTGAGTGGCACCATAAGTGTAATGCTTCAAGGATTCCACATCCAAGTCCAATTCCATGCTGGCTGAGCTACCGAGCAAGCTTGTTATACCCGGAAAGCGAAACATATGGAGCTGTATGAAAACAATTACAAGTGCTCACTGTTTTACTGCCTCTAAGTGTTCATTTCTGTTGGACACTGTAGTGATATGTACTTATTGGTATGTATTTTGCGTCTTGTGAAAAAGTTCCCAGAGGTACATTTTCGTCATGAGATCAGGTAGCAACTAAGTCACTGTTTTGTTACTGTTTTGATATGACAGTTAAGATTCTTTTGTGCTTCTCTACAAGAAGCAGTCTTTTGTTTGCTTCTCTATCAAACAAAAGGAGCCCATATGTAATGGTAAAGACCAGGATCAAAATCAAAACTGTTTTCAATCATGACAACTCTCAGAATAGTTTTAGCATGTTAATGGATATGAAAAGTTTTATGTATTTTGTCTTGGCAACTGCTGCAGGGCAACTATGGACTTGTTATTGCCAAAAGATACACAGACGTGTTGCTGTGAACATATAATATCTGCTGCTGCTGCATGAATACACATACATAAATCCCGTAGCATAGACAGGTGGAGCTGGGGGAGGTGGAGAGTCTCAGAGGAACTCTGAAGGACCAGCTTACATCATACAATGAACAAGACTATTTAAATGTTGAGCAAGCAACTTTTAGGCTGCAGAATCAGCAGAGGCCAGTCATTTTAATATATCATGTTGTCAGAAATCCTGATTCTTTGAAGATTTTTATCACTAGAGACACTGTAATATTAAAGTAAAATTAAAGCTTCTCTGTGAATTTTAAACCAAGTCAATATAATCAGCATAGTAGGATGCATTTTAATTTTGCCTAATGTGACTGGAAACTACATTTTCAGAGATTTGAGCATATGGACAATGGTCTTTTGATCCACTTTATTTATTGTGCCTTAGTCTGACTGAATAAGACAATAAGTGATAGTGCACTAGTGAAACACAAGGTCATCATCTGTAGCAAATATGGCATCTGAATGTAAAGAACTTTTCCACTTCAAATCCCTATGAACTCTCTGACCTGATTCCATACAAAAAGTTTCTACTTAATCCCAGCTATCATCTCTGCTGATCCAGTATGGCTGGCACATTTATTAGTTTTTATGCCCTGGTTGCCTTTAGAAACATCAGTCAAGAAAGAGATTCACTCTGTGTGTGGGTGTTGTAAGAGAGATATGGCCACTTTAGCTCGCAGGTTTGAAATTGAATCCTATGTTTTTGAAGGGGGAATCCACTTAGCCATCATATTTCTGACTGCTATTTCTCTGAAACACTGGCAGAATTCCCATTCCTAGTCACTGCTGTATGTCATATCCACAGAATAAGGACATTCCATCCAAACAACCTGAAGGAAGTTATAAATGATTTACACAGAGTTATGAAAACCCACTACACTCTGTGCTGCTGTAAGATGAACTAATTCAGAAACTCTCAGAGCTCATACAGAAACTGGTTCAAATTAAGTGATATGTTAACAAGAACACAGTTAATAGTCATTTTGATAAGGCTAAGTACACTCAGGAAAAGAGATATGGTTCATTAACATGCAGTTCAGCAAGTTGTCACAATGGCAGCCTGCCATATATTGACACTAATTTGAGAATAGCTTTTTGTATAATTTTGGAATATTATCTAAAGTTAAAAAATATTATTATTATTATTATTATTATTATTATTATTATTATATTGAATGGGAATTATCATACTGTGCATACATATATATGTGATTGCTTATATAATTTGACATTTTATTCAAAAACCTATGTCTTGCTATTGAGATTTAGTCCTAGTGACAACTTTCTCATGTGGCAAGTAACCACAGGCTCTGCTCCTTAAACAAAAAACTGAAATGATAGAGATCTGTCTATAGAGATCTAAACATATTATATAAAACCCACAGATTTACACATGACATGTTGTAATCATGCAGAGACAGGTACACATTAAAAAAAACATGATTCACAGTTTACTACCATTGTACTCGTTGACAGAGGTAAGTACTGTTACAATTTCACTCAGGTTTTCCAACACAGGAAACTAACAAGGCATGAGTTAATGAATGATGCATAACATTGCATTTGCAATGGTAAACATTTCGGTTTTGGTCTGATCCCAAAACGGGAGCCCAACATGGACATCTGCAGCAAGAGCGTTTGTGAGGGTGAAGACCACTAACTTCATTAGAGACCCATCCCTCAGGAAGTAAACAGATGCCTAATAGGAACTAAGAAGTACTTATGTTAGCCTTTGGTTCAATGAAGCATGACTGACATGCTTGGTTGTACAGCCTTTGTTCTAAATCAGTTTAAGGTGGCTCAGTGGCTTTCAGCTGGGGGGCGACCAAATTAGCTGCCTGAGAAACATTAGCAGAACACAGCATGCTTGTAAATCTCTTTTCAGAATAGGTCATGTTTGAGATGTCATCAAAATATGTGAAAGAAGAATCAAGTTAGAAAATGCAACATCAATTATTAATCAAATTTTTTTTTTTTTTACATTTTCTGAAATTCATTTTGAATGGTGTTCGCCTGTGCAAAATTCATCACTATTCTGCTAAGTTAAATGGTTGCTAAGATATTTACATAAAGCTATGTAGCTGCTTGGGTGTTCTTGGTATTAGCCAGGGTGTTGCTAGGGTGTTTCAGGGGTGTTCAAATCAAACCATTATACACTGGTCTCTGAATATGGCTCAGATTATACTTAGAAAAGAATAGCATTTATAGATACTTCCCAGCTAACAAAAAATACGTTCTAAGACATGTATTGTTAACATTCCATTTAAATTATGAAAATATTATTTCTGAATGTTCTCTGAACATTCAAAATGTCAAATTTTTAAATGCTAAGTATCATCAATATGCCTGCACAGGTCATCTCAACTTTTAATGCTGTTGTTTTGTTTTTTTTTTAATTGAAAATGTTTTATAACTAAAAACAATGTTCTGTTAATGTTACTGGACATGGGAAGTTTTTTGAGCGAACCTTCCCAGAACATTAGCAAAAATTCTGAGAATGTTCCCATGATTATGCATATGATATGATCTATCATCATGTCCAAAATAGGATTGGTATGATAAGTTACACGCCAAAGTTTAATACTAAGTGTAAGGAGTGTTGCGGGATGAGAAATGACAGTGGGTGTGGCGTCAGACCTGGGAGAGGCTTTTTATTATACATAAAACAAACATAAAATGTAAAAAACATAAAAAGTGTTCATGGGGATAAAAGTGTCCAAAAGAACAGGGTATCTGGTTTCCTCGCTATAATGAGAAATTGTGAGTGTTGAGGGGATTCAGGCCAGGTAAAGGGGGCAAGGTCCTGGTGGCCGCACAAGCTTCAGTCTGGGGTCCAAGGTATCTTCTTTGTAGCGGTTCTCTGGGACTGTGGCATTTGAGGAGCAGCTTGTCAATTCCAACCCAAAGGTAGAAATGCATGCTGCATAGGGCTATGGGTCCGGCAACTTGCGGACTGGCACCTCCTGGCTCTACGAGGACATCAGCATTCATGAGCAGGTGAAAGACACCAGTCTCTCGAGGAAAGGCATACTCTGAATTTAACAGCAGGGGTGAGGAGTTCCAACTCTCCCACGGGGCCAGAACAGGGATCATCTCCCCATCTCCTGCTCTATTTCTGTTATTCTCCCTCTGTGTAGTACCTCAATGGGGGGTTGAACTCGGAGCTCAAGCCGAGCCTCGGGTTCAAGTCTCCATCGAGGACAACAAGCCAAGCTCGTTTACCATTAACCATCAGGACTGGATGGGCAGGCAAACTCGTCAAACGCCCCAAAAAAATGGGCAATAAAGTGTTCATGGGAATAAAAGTGTCAAAATAAACATGGTATGTGTAGTCCTCGATGTGATGGGAAATCATGAAGGCAGAGAGTGTTAAGGGGGATTCAAGCCAGGTAACTGGTGTCGGGGTCCCAGCAGCCACACATGCTCCCCTCTTCAAACCGGAGTGCGAGGGGTGGTGGCTTTTTTGTAGCAGCTCTTTTTCTCTGGAACTACTGTGTTTAAGGAGCAGAGCGGCCCAGTACTTCCAGCCTGATGGTGGTGACATGTGCTTCATGCACTGGGCTACAGGTCCAGTGACTTGTGGTTTAGCGGCATGGGGCAATCCTTCCCTGAGCAAAAAAGATTCCAAAGCAAAATCACCAAGTAACATTGCATATTTTCCTCCAATCCTTTTCTTAATAATAATTACTATATTATTAATCACGATATGGCTATTTTTTATTTTATCTTTGTTATTAAAAATAAGAACAAAGATGCAAATAAACAGTAGTTTAATCAAGAGCAGCTAGTGATTCCGTCTTTTCTTCTAATGTATGATTAACATTGAGACAGATCTATATTAAGACTGTAATGCATGGATCAAATATAATGTTACACATCAGATTTTCCCCCAACCATTAACTAAACGTTCATGTAAGACATAACAGATTATGATTGTGTGAATCTCGCCAAGATTATTTCGCAATAATGTACTTCATAAGGGAGATCGCGTGCTCGCGGAAAGGTACGTCCCATGTCCTGTGCACGCACTTTGCAAATGTCAGTCAACGCGATAGTTTTGTTTTCATCAGCATGGGTTTAAAAATCATATTTCACTGGTTTGGACTCATGTCATCGAGAATTCGACATGAATATTCACAAAGCTGGAATTCTGCGCTCTGCAACAATAGACCTACAACTTGTGGTGAGAAGCAGCAGCAGTTGTCCAGAAGCCAGCAGAGAAAAGGTACTCCTCTCAGAAAACGTACAAATAAAGATCATTTTAGATGTTTAATTACTATTGGGGAATTGGGATCGCTAGAAGAGGGCTTAATGAACTCATTTTTGTGAAAACCTCAAATTTTACCAAAACTGTCATTTTTCACTTCTTTGCCTGTAGCTCAAAATTAGTCCATGCACATTCCGACTCATTTTGCCAGCGCGGGTCACAATTGTTGAATAAAGTCGTTATTTTAGTTTTTTGCGCACAAAAAGTATTCTCATAGCTTCATAAAATTACGGTTGAACCTCTGATATCACTTGGACTATTTTGTTGATGTTTTTGTTACCTTTCTGTGCCTTGAATGTGGTAGGACCCTTGCTGTCTATGGAGGGTCAGAGAGCGCTCAGATTTCATCAAAAATATCTTAATTTGTGTTTGAAGATGAACAAATGTCTTACAGGTTTTTTTAACGACCTGAGGGTGAGTAATTAATGACAGAATTTTTATTTTTGGGTGAACTATCTCTTTAACAGCGACTGTAACAAGGCTCTATTCACTTCAGGTGTGCCTCTTCACACACCGCCAGTCCTGTTTGTTTCTGCGCCTGTCCTCTCTCACACCTGCTCCCATTGGGAACCTGGTGAAGGGGGCGATCTAAGGGAAGGGGTGGCCCTGATAATAGGGGTAGGTGTCACAGGAGTTTGTTCTATCCCTAAGTACAGAATGAACAATATAGCAACAGTGATGCTTGCCTTGGCAAACACCACTAATGAGGGTGCTGTGGGCTAGAGTAAAATTTAATGAGATGATAAAGCACAGCCACATTAATTAATCTCAAGAAGATGAATGTTGATGAATAAGAAATTTCTCTTTTCAATTCTGCTTCGTCATGAGGTTCTTATTCCTTGACAAGACAGAACTTGTCGTTTAGCTCAGCATCAGTGGAGATACTGCATACTGCACAATGGGAGTGGAAGCTAATTGCAAACAGTCTTATCTCTGCCTCATTGACCAGAAAAATAAAGCTCTGGAAGTTTCATTTGAGCAGCATACCATCTGTATCTCAACATTCATAATCATCCATTATGATTTGTTTACCTAATGTGCATAGAGATCTCACTGAGTGGAACCAGGTATGCGGCAGGCACGGCAGGCTCACATTTAGTGTGTTTGTGGATGTGTGTGTGTTTGTAACCCACCCTGTGTAGTGACCACAGCTGGCTCCCACTCTCCTCTTCCGCTACACTTCCTCCACTTGATCCATACAATACGGCCCACCTCAAATACTCTCCTCGCACACACACACACACACACACACACACTCCGACTACAGCTGCCCTGCAGAGAGGAGGCCACAAGGCACAATGAATGACAGCTTGACCTGCCGTCTCCTCTGCATGCTTCCCTTGAAGCACCTTTACAGCCTGACCCATGAAATTTCATTTGAATGCTGCTCTCCCCCTCACTGCTCACCATTAATAACAACCCAAATGGAGGAATGCTGGGTAACTGAGCAAGAGTGTTTGCATATGCCAGTTTTACAAATAACTATGTAAAAGAATGCTCAACTTAATCCAGCATTGATACAGTATACCAGTGTTTCCTGAACTGCTGTTCTACATCACCACTGCTGTAGTGACATCAAATGATATATATATATATATATATATATATATATATATACACACATACACTATATTGCCAAAAGTATTGGGTTGCCCCCTTCTAATGAACAGGTTTGACTACTTTAGTAATTTCTATGAGTACACATCTTAATGTTAAAGCATATAATGATATTCTAGGAAATTGTGTGCTTCTAATATTATAGCAACAGTTTGGACAGGACCCTTTTCTATTCTAACATGACAATGCCTCTGTGTATAAGGCAAGGTTCAAAAAGAAAAGGATTGATTCAGTCAGTGTGGAAGAACTTGTCTGGTCTGCATAAAACCAATTCCTAATCCCAGTTTAACACTGGCTCTGGTGTGACTGTAAATGCAGACCTTGAGCCAAAAACTCATCACCAAACACTAATGACTTGTACATATACTATATAGACAAAAGTATTGGGACACCCCCTTCTTTAGAACAGAAAAATGCACTTCCAAATCTGTGGCAACAACGATGGGAACATAATTCATGTATTTAAAAATTGTATTTCCATCTCTGTTGCAACAGTTTTGGAAGTGTCTAAAATGACTGTACCCATATGTACAAGTCATATATATATAATACTTTAAATGTGAGCTTGAAGTCTAAATTGAATGTGATGAGATAAAAAGAGCTGAAGTCTAAATTGAAAGAAAGAAAGAAAGCTATCACATTATCTTTGCTGCCTGCAGCCTGACCACTATGTCTGATTTGCATACTAATGACTCTTTAGGAGTCTTAATGTGCCTTTAATCAAACTCATGAGTCATCAGACTGAATCAGTCTAACAAATCCTTCACTGAATGAATCATTGAATCTGTCTTGCTGGTCACTGAATTAACGTCTGACTCATTTGAACATGAACTGAAAGTATTGTCATTTTAGTTATGTCTGCCTCAAAATAAAATTTTGACTTGTTTTTCTGTATAAAACACTTTTTTTTAAGATTATTAAAATCAATGTTGTTTGATATTAAAAGAAAATATTAAACCAAAAATTTATCACTAAAATGTTACCAAAATGACCAATTAAGGAGAAAATCTTCAGTAAGAGTATAGAAGTCAAATTTATGGCTCAGATCATTTTTCTTGCAAGAATCTGATGAGAAATATTTGTGTTTATATTGGCATGTATTTTGTGAAAGTTTGAAACATTATTGATATGTCTTCTGAAACTGTGAAACTAGTGAGACAAGTAGGCTTTTTTCTCTGGAAAATGTAAGAAATATGTCATTTTAGTAAAAATCTTCAGTGAATCCCATGGCATATGAGACACAACAGATATTAAAGAGATCATATTTGTGATTTTTCTGTTCTACAGGTATTTAGCACTGTGAGGGTGTAAATGTGCAAATGGTGATGTTCAGGCTCTCTCACTCACACCACCAAAAAGGTTACATTCCTTTCCACTTCATTACACTCAGACTCACAGAACCTGTGTGGGCATCTTTAAATCTGGCACCCTTTACTTAAGATGTGTAAATACTCTAGTGTCCTCTGAAAGCAAGAGTACTAAAAGGTGAAAAGAGCACAAGCGTTTACGCATTTCCAAAACAGAAGGAAAAAAACTGATTCAACTCCTAGTATTTATTCAATGATTTGCAATGTGGAACAGAACAGCAATGTAACAACATCAAACTCACAAAAACAAACTTTTCAGAAAACATTTCTTATATAAAGGTGTGTTTCCATATAATCTGACTGAATATGAATTTTGTGGGGAAAACATACACTTTCAGGAACAAAGGTACAGAAGCTGACATTAGGCAATTAACCTTAAAAAGGTACTATATTATGTACCATTTAGGTATTATATGTACATTTTAGGTACAAATATGTACATTTAAGATACTAAACTGCACCCTTTAGAGGTAACTAAGGTACAACGGTGTACCTTTTTAAAAAAAATACTGTCCAAATGACAGCTTTTGTACCTTTTTTCTGATAGCATATTTAAGTATTGCTCAATATGTCAGCAAAACTTTGCAGTGACAGTTATTTAGCTGGCACAAACACTATGCAATTATGTCAACTGTAATGAAGTAATTAAAGTGTATTGTGAAATTAGAATGCACTGTATACATGAGAAACTGAACACTGAACATTTCCACCGTTGGATATAGTTAAAAAGATATAGTTAAAGAGATAGTTTACCAAAAAATGAAAATTGTGTCATCATTTGCTCATTTCATTCCAAACCTGTATGATTTTCTTTCTTCTTTCTCATAAAAAAGAGAGACAGTATTTTGAGAATTACTTAAGTGGTTGTTTGTCCATACAATGGAAGTCAGTGGTCACCAAAACCATTTGCTTACCAGCATTCCTCAAAATATCTTCTTTAGTATTCCGCAGAAGAAAGAAAGTCATACAAGTACGGAAATACATGAGGATAGAATTCTAACTTTTGGATGAACTATCTCTATCCCTAAATTTTATTAAAACCATTATTGTTGCTCATATGACACTATATTAATATTCACATAATAGTCACAAAAACTTGTTTGTAAATACTTCCGCAGCAGGTACACCAACAATTACCTTTGAAAAACAGCTGAGGTGAACATTTTCTTCAGTTATGTCACCAAGCAGATTTACTACAACCTAATCGTATTGCATAAAGGTAAAGCACAAAGGCCTCCAGCATCACAGAGTGAATGAATGTGCCCTCAGGCTTATTGTTCAGGGAGAAAACCACTGGCACTTGAAGCTTTGGGAACACAGAACTGGTTGAACAGTGTGTGCTCAAGTGTATGTTGGCACACAGGTGTTTGTACACAACGCATGACACGTCTCTACCCTCACGCACCGTGGGTCTGATCAACAATATGTCCACATTTCAGAGTTTCGCGATTTGCCTCAACAAATACAAAGGTATCTAGCCAGATGAGGCCTGCGTGCCAGTTCCTCTGTGATATGAGGGCTTGATGGTTTTATCTTTAACTGCACTCCTCGCTGCTGCAGTTAACAGCATTTAACTTTAGGACGCTTACACTGGACTGCCAATGATTCCCTCACAGACATTCATGAGGAATTAGCCAGTCTGTACCATCTTCTGTTTGAGCCATACATACTACTAGAAAAACTTGCACTGATAGTTTGATTGGCTGTGATATGTCTAATTCAACATTTATGAGTATTTTTTGGAAACCCTGGTGAAAATGAAGTACACTTTAGCATGCTTTTAAAAATAATATACTTTAAAAGATTATGCATAAGTGCAAAATGAATGTAATGTTTTTGGACACTTGAACGCATATCATGTACAATTAACTTAAAATGTATTATAGTTTGAATTTATATTAAATGCAGTTTTTTCATCTTTATATATCATTTCATATTTATTCCTTCTGTTGTTATTGACATTATTGATTTAAAATGTACTTCTTATTTGGGTCTGACCCTGCTAAAACTGAACCTGGGGTCTTCGGCCTATTTCTGGGGTCTTTCTGTGTCCTGGGATGCCTGAGATGTGAGCACGTGAGAGGAGGTTATCTGGGTGCATTATGTAAATGTCCTGCTTTCACAATGGCTGGCGTTCTGTGAAAACCTGTGTAAAATTTGTAGCTCACCTCCCCAGCCTGCCTTTCCTCTGGGACAGGAGGATTGCATAACGCTTTATGCCACCAGCAACTCGCCTCCCCAGTTCACACAACACTCGCAATTATTTTACCACGCAAGTTTCCTTTCTTTACCTTGTAGTCTGAACAATATTTAGATTTTTGTAATTATACAAGCAGTGAAACATCTGTGTTCTGCAGCATTCCTCAATTAAACATCAGGAACAAAAAAAGTTCAATTGACATGATGTGTCAGGTGCAGATGTAATTGTTTTATAACACCTAATACTCCTGAGTTTGAATCTTATGAACACAGATCTGACATTTTTCACTGAACACAGGCAAATAATGAGCGTTACTTTCACTCTACAACACTGAAAGTGCTGGAAAACTTGTGATTTATCGCAGAATGTTGCCAGGGTGTGTCATACACGTTTATGTTGTGTGAATTTATGTTGAATTTCTTATTGTTTTGTGAGACGATGATGTGTTTCAAAAAATAATAAATGAAGCATTCTTCAGTATTTTAGTTTATAAGACAGCATTGTTTTATGATAGATCCTCATATTCGACAAATTTTACATTTGTACAATTCTAAATATATGGATTTTCTATTAAAAAACAATATAATAATAATAAAAAAAATGTCTCTTGCAGTCATTCAGATTAGCTTTCCCACATACATAACTATACTGTACCTTTCTGGGCTCAAGCAATACCATAATGCAACTTTAAAGCTGAAGTGTGCTTCTTTTATGTTAAAATACTTTCTCTCAAGGAAGTCCATAATACTTTTTTTGTGAAATTATGTGTTAATATTCCCAGTCATCTTAAAAAGACTATTGTTTGGCTGGCCATCGTTTTCCCAGAAGTGCGTAAGTTCATTTCAATTCTGCTTATGGGTTCCGCAAACAGATTTCTGAGTCAACCACCTGAGTCGCAAACATCAAGTGACAAACCACTCTAGAGCTCCATGAAAATGTCACAACAATGCAGATTGGCAGCAGACAGGGAAATTTTATTTCATGTTTATTTCATGCTTTTGCAAAGCCAAAACATCTATTAAAATATTCAATATTTGCAACACTGAAATCAGTCTGAAAACTTCTAGATTATTTTGAAAATTCCAGTTGGTGATGCACAGAAATCACACACTTCAGCTTTAAATAGCTCATTGTAATGCATAAGCCATACTGTTGATCTGCAAAGCACAGCCTTTATAATGTTGGAAATGATGCCTCATATAGAAAAATCCAACCACCCAGATTTCAATCCTGAATGTTTTTCACAAAAATAACAGTGCTATAACCACAAATACATGTATGAAGATAACACTGATTCTTGGAAGCTTATTTCCACCATGGAACAAAAGTATAAAAAAGATTATTGTGACTATTATCTCACAATTCTTACTTTTTTCCCCTCACGATCTTTTTCCTCAAAATTTAGAGTTTACATCTCAAGATTCAAACTTTTTCTTCAGAATTCTGAGTTCACATCAAGAAATTCAGACTTTTTTTCTCAGAATTCTGAATTTACATCTCACAATTCTGACTTTTTCTCAGAATTGCGAGTTTACATAAAAAAAATTCAGATTTTTTTAGAATTTTGATTTTACGTCTCACAAGTCAGACTTTTTTCCTCAGAATTCCGAGTTTCATCTCGCAATTCTGACGTTTTCTCAAAATTCTGAGTTTACATCAAGAAATTCTGACTTTTCATTTTAGAATTCTGAGTTTATATCTCACAGTTTTGACTCTTAGAATTCTGAATGCATCTCACAAATCAGTTTTTTTTTTTTTGCCATGAAAAAGAAAAACAAAAAAGGTAACTGCTACTTTTCAATTTCAATACTTTGCGATTTTTATTCTTTCTATTCAGTGGCAGAAATAAGCTACCATATATTCTTATAGACATCAACATGAAAAAAGAAATGACTAGGAATGCAATAATGCTCAGTAAGTGCATAGTTATGTTCTTAATGTGATTTGATCATTCAATTTCATTTTGATTTGCAGGAAAGTACCTTTTTTACTTTCCCAGCACTCCTGTTTGCTTCTGCTTTATGCTTATTTACTGTATGGAAATGTAAAATGCGTTATATTAAGACAGTGTTACATTGTTCATTTCAACTATCCAGCAAGGGATAATATGAACGTAGGCTGGTTTTTACACCAACGATTCGCAGATGGGCGCGATATCTGAGTCTTGACTATGCATTGAGCTGAGTCCTGTATCTGAGTCGTCATCATTCACGTCACATGTTTTTGAAAGCCCTCTTGCCTGCTCCACCCACACACTGTGCCCCTTCAATCTGTCTGTTTCTATCGTGTTTTCCTGTTTCAGCTCAGCATCGGCCTCACTGTCCTCCTCAAAATCCAAAGAGTTGACTTTCTCCATTAAATCCCTCAGTTCTTTTTCTTTCGCCCCCCATATCTCCTGGGTCAAGTCCAAATCATTCCTTATGGCCTCCAAATCAGTGTTCAGCCGCAGGCCGATGTACAAACTGGTGTCAAGTTGGGTTCTGATCCTCTCTTCTTCCAGAAGCAACTCGTTGTCGGACGATACATCCACCGCCGAAGGTCCAGCATCTTTTTCTTGAGTTGCGACTCTGAGAGACGTCTCGCCGGAAGTGGTTTCAGAGTCTTTATTCGCAAGTTCCTCGTGTCTTCTTTTCATCCACCTCTGGTTGAGCTCCTCTTGAATCTCAGTTGTGATGCTCTCCATGAGGGCCTCATGGTTAGACAGTTCTTCTTGCAGTTTGATGACCTCCTCGCATCTCTGAGCATATTCCTCAAACTGGGCGAGAGCTTCCTCAGGGCTCGTTTTGTCCCCCTCGCCAACTTTATCTGGGTTGGCATCCACTAAATACGTATCCTGGACATAGTTTATCCCATGCATCTTCATTCTGTCAAAATGAACTTTGGCCTCATACCTTTCAATTTCCCTGTCGAGCTCTTTTATCCTCTGAATCTGCTGGCGGATGGTGTGATCTTGAGAAATGACCAGGTGCACAAGGGTCTCCATCTTCTCCATAGACGAGGCATCTTTAGACGCAGCCTGCGCCCGTTTCTTATTGATTCTATCCAACTTTCTGAACGCTTTCCTGACTATCCGTCTCTGTTTCTCCTGTGACAGAGCCATGGTCACTCTGGCGGTCCCCTTGTAGACACACGGGCTCTCCTTGCTGAGAACTACGCGCGCCTCTGCGCTCCGCGGCCCGTTGCTGGGTAAAGACGCTTCGTTTTTCACCAGCACAAACTGGACATTTTCTTGCTCCTCTCCCCACGCGCTCCACAGTCTCAGTATCTTGGTTTTGTTGGGTAAAATCCGTTCAAATCCTCTCCATTTCTCCACAATGCAGTAGGACTGAGGAGAGCCCGAGAGGGAGACGCGCTGCTCCAGGTTCGGCTCCTCCAGTAAAACCCGGATCACATCCGCGCAGGTCGTGCGCTTCGACAAGCCCGACACGAGCTTCTCTTCGCGACAAACCCACACTGAAATTGTATTCTCCTCTGCTTCCATCGCTCAGACTGATAGTCACTGTCCCAGCAAGTCTGTAAAAGTTTCCTGGTGCAGGAAATTACTCAGGTGAAGTAAAAACTAGCTATTACAAAGATATTCTATTAAATGTTAAGGGTTAATCCTCAGTAATAAAACCGATTCGGCCCGTATGAGAATTAAAGTGTTCGTCATAGTCCAGTGTTGGCAGGTTTGGCAGTCCTCATGTTTGTCTCTCTCTGTCTCTGGGAGTGAATGAGCGCAGACGGGACAGCACTGCTGCTATGAGTCCACTACGCCGATCACGTGACCTACAACGCTGCCACACTACCTATATCACAACTTCGATTATAGGCCTATCTGTTGTGTGCACTTGTATTTAGATCAAATCAAATCAAATAAATCTCTAAGTGTTTAATAAAAATAAAATGAGTAAAAGAAACAAAAATGATGGTGATAATAAAATAAATAAATCTCTGTTTAACGTATTTAATAGTAATAAAAAAAACATCAATGAAAACATTGGATAAAAGAATGAGGATCTGATAAATTGTTTTGGTTGTCTACACACACACACACACACACACACACACAACAACAACAACAACAACAACAGCAGCTGATAATTAAAGTCACTGAATTCATGACATACAGAAATTCATCTCACATGATAATATTAATGTTAATGTAATTAAATAGACATATATATATATATATATATATATATATATATATATATATATATGTATATATATAAACATCTGGATATAATTCCAGATTTTTATGTTGGTGATGATCAATATTTTTTTGGACTTTAAACTAAAACCTAGTGGAGTGGAAGAATTACTCAAAAAAAAAAAAAGCAAAACTGAGCAAAAGTGGATAACAGGATGTCCACAGAGACAAAATCAGTAGTATTTTGCTGGTCATGTGATATTAATATGTCAGCCCCCATAAGGCACCCCTCCATGTACAATAAATCATCTTTTATTAGGTGACTGATATGACTGGAATCATCTCATGTGAGTGGAAATGATTTAAAGCATGTTTTTCAAAAGCACTGTTCACCTTTAACCTGAGTGCATCTTTAACCTGGTGTTTCCAAGACAATAGAAAGCAGCCCCTCCCAACCCTTCTGAACAGAGTGCACCGCTTAACACGCTTGAAACAGACCTTGTGATGGACATAGTATGATGAATACTAACATTTTTTGTTTTGTTTTAGTTTTGAAAGCCAAAATTAAGTAGATTTTGTTTTTCATGCTTATAGGGTAGTTTAAAGGTGACAAATCAAACACTTATGCTTATCTGCAGTAATTATTAATCTAGAGTTTTATGCTATTTTATGGCAAAAGAAATTCCAATTCCATAATCCTTGAAATTTATAAAATTACATGATCAGTGTAAAAGCATGATTTGAAATATCATCAGTCACTAAAACATAGGGATATGCAATAAAAAATAAATAGATATATTTATTTTACATTTTAAATCTTTTTAAATGTCTTTGATTTAAAAAAAGCTTTAAATCAATTTAGAAAGTAATTCTTTGTTCACCGCCTCCTGAGAATAATCCTACAGTGACTCCTGCCGTTCACCTTCATTAATGCAACATTCACAAATAACAGCGGAACAATCCCGCCCCCTAGTGTTCAGTGCTATTACTGTAACTACATGTAGCGTACGAGAGTATGTACATTGCCAACAAACCATAAATGTGACCCTGGATCACAAAACCAGTCTTAAGGGTCAATTTTTCGAAATTGAGATTGATACATCATCTGAAAGCTGAATAAATAATCTTTCCATTGATGTATGGTTTGTTAGGATAGGACAATATTTGGCCGAGAGACAACTATTTGGAAATCTGAAATCTGAGGGTGCAAAAAAGTCAAAATACTGAGAAAATCACCTTTAAAGTTGTTTAAATGAAATTCTTAGCAATGCATATTACTAATCAAAAATTACGTTTTGATATGTTTACGGTAGGAAATTTACAAAATATCTTCATGGAACATGATCTTACTATCCTAATGATTTTTGGATTAAAAGAAAAATCCATAATTTTGACCCATACATTGTATTTTTGGTTATTGCTACAAATATACCCGTGCAACATAAGACTGGTTTTGTGGTCCAAGGTCACAAATATTAAAAGAATAGTTGACCCAAAAATGAAAATTTGCTGAAAATTTACTCACCCTCAGTTTGTGAGTTTGATAAGTTTGTTTCTTCCTTCGAACAGATTTGGAGAAAATTTTCCATTACACCACTTGCTCACCAGTGGAGCCTCTGCAGTGAATGGGTGCCGTCAGAATGAAAGTCCAAAATCTAACAATATATTTGTTTAGAACAGTTTTTGCGCTTGTAAACTGTGCTTGATCTGTGCATATTTCTCTCCTGATTCTGATGAGACCATTTTTTTCAGAGAAGAAAGCAATATTATTAATAGAGGACTCATATTTGAGCCAGAAGCAACAGTTTGAAGTTAAAAAGACTTAATGATGAATTTGTTTATTACAAACATGCAGCTTTTCAATTCAGAAGACATTAATTGATGGACTGGAGTGGTGTGGATTACTTGTGGATTATTGTTAAGTTTTTATCAGCTGTTTGGACTCTCATTCTGACGGCACCCATTCACTGCAGAGGACCCACTGGTGAGCAAGTGATGTAAAATATGTTCTGTTTGTACATTTGTCAAATCTGCCCTAATGAAGAAACACACTTATGTGCATCTTTAATGGCCTGAGGGTGAATTAAATAAATTTTTATTTTTGGGTTAACTATCCCAAAAATAAAAATTTCTTGGGTTAACTTTAATGTACAGTTCATGACAAACTTAAAATGGTATGTTCAGTATTGCTTCCATAAAGTTGAGAACACACTATTAAACAGCTGTGGTAGAGTAAATGGTAATTGTGTTGATGAAACATTTGCTTTTAATAATCATTCACTAAAATGTGTGTCAAAAATGCTTATAAATGACAAGACAAGCTGTTTTAATGACTTATTTTATTCAATATTGTATACATACAAAGTATCTAGAAAGCTACAAAATATCTACCACTTTATCAAGAAGGCATCAAAATGTTACGGAGCAAAGACAAGACCATATGCGATAAAGAACACACACACATAATAGGTTTTTTCTTTTCTCTCTCAGCCTTGCTCCAATGCTTTTTTTCCATCCTCAGGGATATTAAAAGATATCACACCTTTGTACCAAGAAAAGCCAGAATATATAATTTTATACAAAGCACCTTTTTACAAAAAAAATCTCTGCACACAAACCCAATATCTTTTTATGATACTATCTGAACTAGAGAAAAGTTCACTTTAAAGCCAACATCTTAAATGGTAATGAACATAGGAGGTACCAGTACCTACACATAGACAAAATACAAACATAGAGATCAAAAAACAGAAGCTAAACTGCTGACATACTGTAGTCCGGATTCCGCTCAAATCCTTGCTTAGTGTCCGTTACTAGCAAAACAATGTCCGTTTAACATTCATCATATTAAAGGCATTAGTTCTCAGATCCCTGGAGAAGTAAAGGGGACTGATAAGGAGGAACTGACGTAGCAGATGCACCAGCAGCGCAGCAGTAACAGTATCACCACCCAAACGGGCTCCGAATATACTGACGTCGTCACAAAACCATCGCGTACATGTAGAACAATACAGGAAGATCTCTATATGAAACGAAGGGCGAAGGAACGGCAAACACCAAACAATCAACATCGTCTGCCGTTTTGATATCGCGCGTACTTAATAACTCCACAGTTTACTTGAAGCGCTACAACATACACAGCTGTAAATCTAACTTAGTTACTTCAATCCACTTAAATGAACAGCATGAATAAATTATGCAGTGGAGATCATATGGTTTGTCCATAAAGAACTTAAACGTGACTGCGGTTAATATCCTTGACTATCTTTAAGGTCTGAGGAGTAACACACCTTGACGTCACTTAATATAGAGTTTCTATATTCAAAATAAGACATTGAAATGGCTTGAAAAATGGAAACGCAAACAACATTCAGCAATCATAATCTCTACGGTGCTGTGAGGTGTTCCACTTTTACAATTCGATTATGCGCTAGAAAAGTAGCTAAAGCTCTATGTCAGATAAATCTCTCACAGAATGGAACCGAAGTTCATAGTTCGAAAGAAAACAAAAAATGACAGTTTGCCACATCCACCAAATCAAACGCTGATAGAGGTTTGTTATTAATAATTATTACATAACTTTATTTCAGAACATATCCACTCAACTAGCCCATGTTGATTTTTCTATAAAATTCTTTTGAAGGCAATGTGGTGAATATTTGACCTACATCCACTTTTTTTTTTTTTTTTTTTTGGTTTTTGATCATCTTAAGAACGCAAAAAAACATCAGTCTTTTCTAAGCTGGAAAAATCAGAACCAAAGGCACTTTCATGCTACAGTGCAGGAAATAAAGAGGAGTTCAATGCGTCTCCTTCAACTTTTTGGTCTTTTCGGATAAGAAAGGCAAGATCTGTGTGTCTTAATATGTCTTTCGTGTCTGAGAGTGAAAGGTCAACCAAATGGCCAGTGCTCTTTTATAAAGATGACACGTAGGATCTAAAGGCGTGGTCACATTTGCGAAATCTCGCGGACAAAAAAAATATTTTTTTATCGTCAACAGCGTAGCGGTGTATAAAGCACAGCTCACACAGAAGTCACTTTCAAACCAAGCATCTTTCAGTTGGTCAGTGTGGCGAACTCACATGAAAACAACTTGAAAATAGCAAAATCTCCCAATCACACAAATTCCTATTGGCATGACTTGAGTTCATCTGCAAATTCCGCCTAGCAACAGTAAATGTGACCGCACCTTTAGTGTTACTTTTTCCCGAAAAACGACTGCGCTCATCCACGTTCGCTTCAAACACTAAGGCACTGTGCTGTATATTGTTACACTTTGGCAGGTTTGTACTGTACAATTCCTACAACATGTGACAATAAGAAAGTCTTCCAGCTTAGGAAAGAGGTCACAGCTTTAGTGGCATCTTTTGGAGTTCACACAACCATTAATTAAGGCTTGCAGTCGTAGAAATGGATTAGGCCATAGAGACATGGGCTGTGTGGGGATGTCAAAGGCAGCGAGGAACTCTGGGACAGATTCTTACAGAAGATGAAGGAGTGCTCCGTGATGTACGGGTGTACAGCACGTTCAGGGATGGGCTTCGTGAAAAGTGTGGCTTTCCCAGCGGCAAACACGCTCTAAGGCTTGTCCGACGAGTGGATCCAAGTGCTCGGGTCAATCTGATGGATAATCCATCAAGCCCTGGTAGTTAATGCAGTGCTTCTTGTTTCTAGAGTTACCTTTTACACAAGCTGTACAGTCAACAGTAAGGGGTCGATTCTCTGCATTTTCTTATTGCAGGTGATGACACATGAAAACAGACACAGGTTGGTATAAACGTCTCATATCACAGTGCAGCAATTCCTCAACGAAAAAGAAAAAAAGTAGTGTGTACAAAGTAATTCTTTTCAAGGGCTGGGCTTCTGAATTCCCTGAATTCTCGGAATGTTCGGAATGCAGGAACGTATTTTTTCTAGAAACACCTACAGTAGCTTTCTTTTTAATAAATCAATGTTACAGAATGAAATTTCTCAAATACTTTTTCTTTGGGAAAAATACCTACGTATGTGAGAATGTATGTACATCTGTACACCTACATCCAACTCACACACACATTTATGGCTGCACCCATATTCTTTAAGATGTGTATGCTTTCAAGATAAAAAAAAATCAAAATGAGGTTTTCAGATTCATTCTAACTCAACCTAACCTTTAAGTTGAATGATACTGTCACTTTATATGTATAGTCTACGAATGAATGTTGATTCGGCATTCTTTGACATTCTTTCCCGTATTAAAACATAATACAACTGTACCGCGATTCACAGCTGCAGTTAAACGTCAAACACATATTTTCCAAAGAAAATATATATATATATATATATATATATATATATATAATTATAAGCATCACCCAAATGTGACGGAAAATCATCTTGAGTGAGTGTTGAGCTAGAGGCACTGCCACTGTACTGAGGTCCAGAGTCTGTGTGAAAGAGCTGCTTCATTCCTTCACTAGTCTGTAGATGTGATGCTGGGCTCCGTGCTCGCTGTTTGACACTTCGAACACACAGGCCATGCACAGCAGGGTCTCCTGTGTGTCTCTGTTTGTTACCACCTGAAACAGAGAGACAGACAGAGAGAAATTGCATCAATGTACAGTTTATTGCCTAACCCTAAATCTCACAAACCTGTCAAAAAGTAATATTTTCACAAATGTTTAGATAAATTAAACCTACCACCCCATCAGTTCTCTATTACTATGATGCAAAAAACATTATTCACTAGTGGCAAAAAAGTATGATGAATACATATACTACCGCTCAAACGTTTTTTTTTTTGTTTTGTTTTTAAATCTATAATTTATTCAGCACAGACACATTAAACTGATATAAGATGAGAGCAAAGAAAGACATTTTTAATGCTACAAAAATGTCTTTTCTAAATTTAGTTCTTTTCAACTTTTTTTTTTGACTGCACACATCACTTTATGTCAGTGTAAAACTGCATGTCGATTTCAGGCACAGTAAAGTTTTTTTATTATGTCTCTTGCATTTATAGTGCTTTTCCAATTTCCCACCTCACCCTCACCCTCCTTTTTTGGGTTAATAAGTCTGCAATGCAACAAGACAAGGTAGCGTTTAATGAACAACTGGATCATTTTCAGTAGCCCCTCACTGCAGAACAAAGATCCAGGGGGCAGGGTTGGATCCACATCCAGGGGGTGGAGATTGGTAGGTTTAGGGGTGGAGATGGGTAGGTTTAGGGGTGGTGATGGGTGGGTTTAGGGATCAGGGGGTGGAGACGGGTAGGTTTAGGTCTATGTAAGGTGGGAGGAGTTGGATCTAGATCCAACTCCGCCCCCTGGATCTTTTGTGTTCTGCAGTGAGGAACATCTTATCATTTTCCACATATTAGATCCTGTTTAAACTTTTTTTATCCAATATTAAAATTTAGTGCTCTGTGTGATCAGAGCACCTGAGATGGATGTTAATGCCAATGCCAACACCTTTCAACAACATATACTGTATACAAGCATGAACTATAAACTAGTGCTGTCAAACGATTAATCGAGATTAATCGCATACAAAATAAAAGTTTTTGTTTGTGTAATATATGTGTGTGTTCTATGTATATTTATTATGTATATATAAATACACACACAAGCATGTATATATTATGAAAATACTTATAAGTATTTACACGTTTATATTTATATTCATTAAATCTATATTATAAATAAATATATTTAATATATAAACAACATATTTTTCTGAAATATATACTTGGATGTGTGTGTATTTATATATACATAATAAATATAAACAGCACACTCAAATATATTTTGTAAACAAAAACTTTTATTTTGGATGCGTTTAATCGCGATTAATCGTTTGACAGCACTACTATAAACACATACATCCTCCCTCAGTCTATACTAACAATAATAACAACTTAAAATCAGGTGAGAGTCACAACCCAGGAGAGCAGGTTTACAGATGCAGAGCACCAGGATGTGAGGAATTTGAAGGAAGAGAGCAGGGAAAGTGCATTAGTAAGACCCTCACTATATGAGAGAATAGGGCTCTAATCCTTGTGTGTATGAAGGTTAGAGAAAGGGCTTCCTCCCCCTTTGCAGGAGATTATCAGGCTTTGCATAGCGCCACAGGAATGCCAGGAATGCTGGGTCGTCTCTACTCAGAGGCCACAGGCTCCGCCCTGCACTGAGAGAGCTCACCGATTGGTTTAAACATCACTGACGGACATGCAGACTCACCAATAAGATGGTGAAGTTCTCCAGGACGCTGTTCATCATGTATTTCTCAGGCAGGTGTTTGAGTTTGTGGATGAAGTTGATCATGTATTCACACATGGGAGATCGACTTATCCGGTAAACAAAGCGTCCGTTCTCAAAGCGAGCGTACTCCGTCTGAGAGGACAGATGAAAGAGAGATGTGAGAAAGTACCATTGCATATACATTTGTTAAATTAAGTTTGTTTTTAATGTTTTTGAAAGAAATCTCTTATGTTCACCAATGCTTCATTTATTTGACACTGTAACAGCATATTATTACAAATTAAAATATCTGTTTTCTATTTTAATGTTTTAAAATGTAATTTATTCCCCTGATGACAAAGCTGAATTTTCAGCATCATTACTCTAGTCTTCAGTGTCACATGATCCTTCAGAAATCATTCTAATATGCTGATTTGCTGCTCAATTATTAATAATGGTATATTTTTACTTTTGAAAACAGCTAATAATACTGTTTAATATTTTTGTGGAAACATGTTTTTCAGGATTCTTCGATGAATAGAAAAAAAACAGCACTTATTTGAAACAGACATCTGTTGTAACATTATAAATGTCTTTACTGACACTTTTGATCAATTTTAATGGGTCCTTGCTGAATAGAAGTATTTCTTTCGGGGGGGGTTTTTCTTTCTTTTTTCTTTTTAACTTACCCCGAACTTTTGAGTGGTACTGTATCACCATTTACTCAAAAATATTAAGCAGCAAAACCGTTCTAAACATTGATGATAAATGTTTCTTGAGCACCAAATCAGCATATTCAGAATGATTTCTGAAAGATCATGTGACACTGAAGACTGAAATAATGGTTTCTAAAAATTCAGCATTAACATCACAATAATTAAATATATTAAAACAATACAGCTCTTTTAAACTATAATAATGGTTCAGAGTATTACTGTTTTTAGGATAAAAATGCAGTCTTTCAAAAACATTTAAAAATTTGAATTATTCCAAACTTTTGACCAGCAATGTACATATAAAAACTACCATGATACCACTATTTAGTGCAAACTTTTTTTTTGTATGATTAAACATTTTAAAATCTGTAAAAGCACATTACTGATCACAAAATCTCAATGTCTCAAATTTTGCTTAATAAAGCTATCATAGTCGTCAATTTAAATTCAGAGATTTCACATCAAATTCTCCCAAGACAATGTGTTTCTTTTATTTTCTTCTAAGAAATTTCAGACTAACAACTAAGAACTCCATTAAGTGTCCTGAGTAATAAAAGAGCAATTACACTTTCCTCTGGGAAACTCATATTAGAGGAAGAACATTTATTACTCCATTTAGACGATACACCTGTACTCAAAAAATGAATGCTTGAAATTTACCTCCACTTTCTCCACGACCTGTTTGCCAAACGAGCAAACCTTTGTGGAGCAGGTGATGGTCATGTTCTCCGGGCTCTCATACTGACTGGTCACTCCATAGAAGGCCCCAGTTTCATCCTGAATGTTGCAGTTCAAGTCAGCCTATGAAGCAATGACATTGTAGCTTTAATTCACAATTTAATAAGCTACACTGCAAAGAAATCTACAGCAGATAAAATGGACAGATTTATCAACATACAGTACAACATTCAATACAAAACTGCCATCTAGTGGAGATTGTAAGCACAGCTTAAAAAAAAAAAAAAAATCACCAGATATAATTTTTGATATTTTTTTTACTAGTGGGTGCAGGACACTATAGTTCATTTATGTAAGTGAGGATAGCAAAATAAAGTAAACTGTGACATATTATACCCAAAAATTCTTCATACAGTGGACTACCAGTAAAATCTATAAACATTTGGGACCAAAAATTTGATTTGACACTTGGACCTGACCATGTTTTGTTACATACCTTTCTATCAAAGTTATCTGACATTATCAAGATGAATTTGTTCTGACACAGTTTAACTCTTGAGTTCTTGTCATATTTTATTACCATTTTCTAAACTATAGCGAATAAACTGTGATAATGTGAGAATGCTGAAGGTGTCTGAATAAATTTTGGTTTGACTGTATATGGAGGATTTTAAAGACTTACACAGTAATTTGTTTCTCACATAGACATGAAACTTGTATTAAACTTTTAAAATGATTTTATAGTGCTTTTTGTAATCCATCCACATTATGAAAAGACCACTATGGACCTTCTGCAATATATTGGTGTTACATGTAAGAAAAAAGTCAGTTATGGAAGACCATGAAGGTGAGTAGATGTTCATTTTTAGAAACTATCCCATTAAGCTTCGAATATACCTACATTAAACTACCAATCACGGCTATTTCTACATATTAGTCTATTCAGGTATTAAAGAAAAAAGGCTGTGTCTAAGGTTAGAAAGAATAGATTAAATAACTTTGAGTAAATAGGCACTCCAAAAAATTCTGAAAAAGAGCGGAAAAAAGAACAGCTCGCTCTCCGCTCTTTCAGTAAGCTAACACGATGTTCATTACCGAGAAAGCTCAAATATTCATTTCTGGCATACTCTCTTTTCATTAAGACAAGCCTGTTACATTTTCACATCATATTCAAGAGAGGCATTATTGTGCAGATCCAGAGTTTCATTTGAAATTCAGATCCCTCTGTCACTTCAAACGGAATTCGAGCAGCCTCGCTCCAACCACGACGAGGCCCACTTTGTTGGTTGCCGCTAGTTAGCATTTCACAAAATGCATGCAATGTTTGAATAGCTATTAGAGGAGCAACCAGGTCATCCAATTGTTTTGCGATATTAAACAGAATAAGTACGAGCTTTGATCATGGACACTTCAGCTATGCCGTGCCAAATATAGCGGCGGCGGTTTGGACAGGTAAACAGAGACGGCTGTCTTTAAAACTAAAGTGGCCCAGTGTCTTTAGGGAAATGCACAATTATTCATGCATGTAATCACTCGATGGATAAATATTTGCATTAAACAGACAGTTGTATGGGTGGTAAACATGAACTGTGGTAATTTCACTTTCATTAGTGTAGAAACCTGGGCACAGACTGGGCATACATTACACATAACACTGCATATGTGTTTATTTCTAAGTTTTTCTTGGACTAATTGTGTATTACAATGTCTTCTTTTGTGGATAATTGTCCTGTGCATGTTGGGGGGGGAGGGGGAGGTCTGTGAATCACTAAACAGATGCTCGTTCTTTACAGAGATTCACTCACCCAGAACTTTATGAGAAAGAATGAATTCTGAGGACCCTTGCCAAACAATTCCTTCAGCCCTCCTTTCTTCTCAGGAAATTTGTCGTAAATCTGACGAATGTCCACTGACTCGAGCAAGGCATCATTGTAAGAGTGATTTGTCTGACCGATGTGCACGAAAAGATGCTTGTTATACTGCACAGAAAAAAACAGAGCAAACAAGTTAAAAACAGGAAAACTTGTGACTGAAAGTATTTTATTTTATTGTTTAGGTTTAACTAGGACTATCCATCTATTCACTATTATCGATGAATTTATTTCTTGATATGTTGATTAATAAGACAAGCAGACAAACAAATGACTGAATAAACATAATAAATTTATTTTAAAAAATAAATTAATAATAATAATAAATAATAATCTTGCTTAATGCTAATTTATGCATACTCTTGTTCACTGTTACTTCATGCTAGTTCATAATATAAAAAATAATGTTAATTTATGCCACCAGACATTTTAAAAATGTATTAGCATATGTAGAAATTAACATGCCATAAAAGTGCTCATTAATAGTTCATGATATTTAAATGAACAAATTGAACTTTACTGTAAAGTGTAACAATTAGGTTTCTTAAGGTATAATTCGGAGATATTCACAAACGTACCACAGCATATAAAAGAAATATCACATATTAGTATGGTACAGAAACAATATTTTTTATGTAAGCATGATAACATCTGAATTATGTTACAAATTTAAAAATGAAATTGAGGACTGTCAAAATACAATGTCCTGTTTTAAAGTCAACATTAAATGTTATTCACAACTTATTTTCACTGTATTACAGTATGATTATATTTCTGAGTAAAACATTTATCAGAGATATTCAAAGAGCCAAAAATGTAGGGCGGGTATTTTTCCCCATTGGAAAGAGATTGGATTGTGAGAAGTACGTGTTGCATACTACAATGTGCGTTTTCAGTCAATTGTGGAGGACTTCTATCTAAAAACACTCACTTTTGAGGAGGCTTTTTGACTAGTAGGCTAAAGGTCAAAGATGAATCAAGTGTAATAAGACCAGGAATGTGTATTAGGAATTAAACTAGCTCCATTTTAATTTCATTTTGACATAAAGAAGCGACTCACAGAATCTGGATCTCTCTGGTGCTCAAGAAAAGCGGAGAACTCTACCAGTCTGAGTTTAGATGTGCCGATAGATCGGCCCTGCCAGGCGGGCACTGTGGGCGCCGGCGCTGTCGGGGGCTCATAACCTACACACATACACAAACACACTGAATATTAGCTCTTCTAAACAAACAGAATGTTAAATCTGAATGTGAATTGATCAAAAAAAAAAACATGGCAAGCGGTGACCGACATACTTGAGATTGTAGTTGTGACTGCTGGCTGGATAGGGTACGCTTGCTGAGCAAATGGCTTGATGCTAAAACATAGACAAAGGAGATTTAAGAACAGGAAAACGAGCAGCCTGAAGTTTAGCGGCACTACATACTGAAGAGATTAAGAGGGTTACACAGCAAAGAAGAAACAAAGCTGCACAAAGTATTCAAACTTGGATTCAACCCATCCCTGTTTCTGGAAAGGCTTCCTCTATCTCTGATCCCTCTGAGGAAAAGAGAGAAAGCTGGAGAGGTCGGGGAAAATACAGACATCAAGAAGAGGAGAACGACAATAAAGCAGACAAAACAGAGACAGGAGGAATAAAGAAGATCTGCATTTCCTGAAGGAAATGCCAGTGTTTGCAAGGCAGCAAAAGCGCCACATTAAAGTTTTGGGCTATAAATTTAGTTCTGTGCAAATGAAATGCTGAATCAGATCATAGTCACTCAGCTTTCCCTCCTCCTGCTATCACATTCTCTTAATTTCACTGGATATTGCAACTTTCTTGCTAGACAGGACTGTGTGCACACCTGGCAACTGGCTGACTAAATTTCAAATAAGCTTACTAATTTACAAGGGTGCATACTAGACAGCATTGGCAGCATGCATACACTATAAATTGGCCAAAATCTAGGGGTTTTGCTGCACACTAGTTGTGAAATTAGAGAATTTGTTTTGCAGTGTGCACTTGCCTTAAAGCAGTGGCAGATGCTTTAAACCAAACCAACCTTTTGATTTACATGTTCAATTTTCATCCTAACAATTCTAATAAGTCTATTTAAAAATGTAAATAGACTACATAAATATAAAATTGTATAAAGTTATATTACACAGAAATTATATTAAACAAAATATAAATAAAATATTACACTTTTTTATAATAATATTACAACATTTTATAATATTAAATTAGACAACACACCTAAGAATGAAATTATGAGCATTCTAGTTAGTCTGTTAAGTGTAAGCAGTAAATTAATTGCAGAGGAAGAAGGTGAAGAATAAGATGATGAAGAAGGTAAAGACGGTGGAGAAGATGTAGAAGGATGTGCAGAAGAAGGTGGTGAAGACAGAAGTGCAGAAGAAAGGGAGGAAGGTAAAGATGGTGGTGAAAAAGAAAGTGCAGAAGGTGTGGAGGGTGGAGGAGAAGAACAAGAAGGAGGAGGTGCAGAAGAAGGTGAAGACTGGTGAAAAGAAAAAGAAACTGTAGAAGGTGAAGATCGTAGTGGTGAAGAACAAGAGGAAGAAGGTGCAGAAGAAGGCGAAGACGGTGGTGAAGAAGAAAAAGGTGGTGGAGAGGAAGGTGAAGATCGTAGTGGTGAAGAACAAGAGGGAGGAGTTGCAGAAGAAGAAGAAGGTGAAGATGCTGGTCAAGAAGAAAAAGAAGCTGGAGAAGAAAGTGAAGATGGTGAGGAAGAAGGTGAAGACGGTAAAAAAGTGAAGACAGCAACGGTGAAGAAGATGCAGAAGACGAAGGTTGTGAAAAAGGGTGAATACAATGATGTGCCTTGCAAGCACTGTAGCAAGAGGAAAAGCTTTAGTGGGCCAATGGGAGCAGAACTTCTAGTAGAGATACTCACTCTTGTGAGGATCCAGGCTGGCCCGTGGATATCATTCCCTGCCAAAACTAGAGAATTAGATAAATAAATAGACAGCAAAACACAGCCTATCCACAGGCACACACACGTCTGCGCACTCTTGATACATCAGTTATCACATGTCCATTGAGAAATGAGGTGGACTATGTGCCATGCAGTCTAGTTATCTTGAGTGTGGCATTAGTGGGCTTATCTGATGAAGGCAGGTGATGTGGGCACAACTCTGAGGGTGTGTAATGGGATTGGAGCTGACGCAGGCGGCCCGGTGGCCAGCCGTGTGGCTGAAGTAAGTGTACTGATAGGTGGGTGCCAGAGGGAGGTCTTACCCCTGCTGCTCCGGGGAAGGCAGGACGCGGGATGCCCGGAAGACCCAGCTTGTTGTGGATGGCGGTGGCAGAGACGATCTGGGCCGAGGACATGGAGGCCATACTCTGAAGAGCTTTGTCCTTCACGCTCTGATCCTTCAATAGCATTTAGAAAAGAAATCATGATCCAGAAAGGGTACAGACATGGTGAGCTAGGAGTTAAATGGTTTCTGTAACAACACGGTTCGGTATATACATTTGTATCATGGTTTTATCTCAATGCGAGAAGTCTGACACCACTAGTGCAAATGCTTCTTGAATTGTTCTCTAATTTCTATCAAAAAATGTACACTACCGGGTCATAAGTTTGGAACAGACAGGCATCTTAGAAAGATGT
This sequence comes from Tor tambroides, assembly GCA_021397915.2. Classification (NCBI taxonomy): domain Eukaryota; kingdom Metazoa; phylum Chordata; class Actinopteri; order Cypriniformes; family Cyprinidae; genus Tor; species Tor tambroides. The sequence continues at coordinate 92,925 of JAFVLL020022798.1, read as the reverse complement.
CTTACGCTCACCAAGGATGCTTTTATTTGACCAAAAATACAGTAAAATGAGTCATTTTGTGAAATATTATTACAATTTAAAAGGACTGTTTTCCAGTTTTAAAGCAGGATTTTCAGCATCATTACCCCAGTCTTCAGAGTCACACGATCCTTCAGGAATCATTCTAATATGCTGATTGGGTGCTCAAAAAACATTACAATTAATGCTGAAAACAGATTTATCTGCTTAAGAATTTTGTGGAAACCGTGATACACTACCATTTAAAATCTGGGTGTAAGATACTTACTTAATAACTAAATAAATAAATAAACAAGCAAGCAAACCAACCAGCCAACTCATCAATAAATCAATAAATAAAACTTTCATTCAGCAAAGACACATTATTTTGATAGTAAATACTTTTATAATGATAAATTGGATTTCTGTTTCCAATAAATGCTTTTCCTTTGAACCTTTTATTCATATAAGAGTCCTGAAAAAAGTATCACAGTTTTGACAAAAATATTAAGCAGCAAAAATGGTTTTCAAAACAATAATAAGAACCATGATTAATAACTGAGACTCAATAACAACTGATAATAATTGGGCAGCAAATCAGCATATTAGAATGATTTCTGAATTATCATGTGACACTGAAGACAGGAGTAATGACTGGTGAAAATTCAGCGTTGCCATCACAGAAATAAATTACATTTTAAAATATGTTAAAATAGTAAAATAAAAAATAAAATTTTAAAAATATTCCAAACATCTGAATGGTAGTGAAAGTGTAAATTATCTCCTCAATAGCTGGCTTAATAGCTAAACTGAAAAATAAAATGTTAGATTTATTTCAACTTTTCACTTAAATTCTTAGGTTATGTAAACTTTTATCGATGTCCTTACTACCTTTCTGGGCCTTGAATGTGTTAGTTGTATTGCTGTCTATGCAAGGTCAGAAGGCTCTCAGATTTCATCAGAAATACCTTAATTTGTGTTCCGAAGATGAACAAAGGTCTTATGGGTTTTTAAAGATATAAGGATAATTAATGACAGAATTTTCATTTTTGGGTGAACTATCCCTTTAATAGCCATCACAAACATAAAAAAGTGAAAAAGGTAAAATCCTATATTTACTGAATTGAAACTGACTACAGAACCGTGCGAGATTCGGAACCATCACCCCCCTGCAGTGAACACAGAACACAGGACAATAAAGCAGCCCACACCCTCACACACAAAGATCCACAGACAGAAAGCATGTTAAAAGATTCTTCAGAGCTATAAAGCAGTTGGTCTTAAGAGGAATGTGCTAGCATTAAAGACGAAAAGTCTGAAAAGAGAGAAAGCCTCCAGCACAGAGCACGGGAGATGATAATGTTTAATAGAGAGCGCCGAGCTGAAAGAGAACTAAATCCAATGAGAAGTGACATTGATGTTATATATTATCTCGCAGCTCCTACATGTCTAATAAAATGCATTGTGTCTGAGGGAACAAGGGTTAAGTAATACTAACATTCCTTTTCTGCCGTGTGTAATGTTTTCATTCTAAAAGCTCCTATCAAGGTCATCAAACCAAGCCGAAACAGTTCAGATGAACGCGTCAAAGAAAAGGGCCTGAAAGACACGCTTTCTCCTTTGCACAACCTCCTTGTTATTTTCACAAGAAGGCTAAAGACGATCTCTCAATATAGACTTTTAATAACACAAGGAATGTCTGTGCATAGACGAATTTCTAAAACTGGTAATTTAATTAATCGAGCTAAAGTGTGTAAGCCTGAACGTTACAAAGGCAAACATTCCACATGCAGATTGTATAGCGTGCACGACCGTAACGGGATGGAAGTCCTGCCTCTAAACAAGTGAAACAGCCAGTGAATGGAGCACAACTGCATTGAAAAGACAGTGAAAAGCGGGCACGAGCTGAGGATAAACATGCTGGGAGCAGCGGCTCACGTATGGCTTAGAGAGAGGCAGAGAGGCTCAGAGCTCAAGCAGGTGTTTAGCAGCTGCTATACTGCGACGGCGACACGTCGATGCACAGTCAAGAGCACTGAGAACTTGTACTTACCATGCTTGTCACCTAAACGCAAACAAACAAGGTTTCATTGTCAATGTTCAATTTGCACTTTTTGGCAAGTTTAATTCAAACAATCTACAAGAATGCTGAGAGATTTGTAGCAAGTCCACACATTTACAGATTTATTCCTGCTGAAAAGACCAGCATATGTTGTGTTTTGGATGCTGGTGTCAGAACCAGGCTAACTTTTAACTAGTTTTGGTCAGATAGATTCCACCAGAAAATCCTCACCAGCTAACACCGTGTTAACACCAGCCGCACGTGACATGAATTAAATGCGACACGCCAAAACTAGATTGTGTCTATTAAAATCAATGGCACCACCTACACTGGGATGTCACATTTATAATTTTGACTCACACCAGCAGCCATTTTATTTTCCCTTTCCATCTAAAACTGAATTATTTTATTTACAAATATCATGAATTGGCAGCTATTAAACAGTTATATATTTAAAAAAACTTTTGGCTTTTTGGCTTTTGACAACTTTTATATGCATTGTAACATTATGAATAAAATTGTTTCATTGTCTCCATACACATTTTTTTTTTAATTGAGTAGGTAAAAAAAATAAACCAGTGTTAGTTTAATTTTATACAAAAGTCACAAGCTGGGGTGCGTTTCTCAAAAGCATCAGAAGCCAACTATGGTTGCATCTTTTATCATTACTAATGAAAGCTCCAAAGAACATTTGCAGTTTGGAACTACAGCTCTCAATTGTGTTTTGAAGCATAACTTCCTGTTAGAATGACGTGGACTTACACAGATAATTCTCTTGAGCACAATGACACCCTAACATGCAGTGCATTCTGTACATTTCACTCCATTTTAATTTTATATCCACATTTCAATCTATATTCTAGCATGTCAACAATCAGCACTGTTTATGTGCGTAAATTAATAAGGGAACCCCAGAGTATGACATAAGAGGGACCCTGCAATGAATCAAACATCAAATAAAGCAAAACTACAAGGAATAATAGTGAAGTAGTCCTCAGATGCCATGTTCGTTACAGCAGCATCTCGAAGATATGACACCACATTTATATGGGAATAAAGTATACACCATTTACATATTGCATGTTAACATGATTTCTGTTAAGTGCTTTCTTTTATATATATATATATATATATATATAAGGTGACCATGTTACTATACAGTATCAGGAAATAGCTAGTTAAAGGCAGGGTAGGCGATTTGGTTCAAAAACATTTTTTTATGCTGGTTGGATCTTTTCACATCCCGTTTGCAATCACTAAGTTAAGGGGTCTAAATGTATTTATATGTATTTATATCGTCTGTGGAAGGCACAGGACCATAAAATGTTCGTTCAATTATATCCTTCAGTAGGAGTGCTATGATAGGCTGTCCTACCTGCCTATCAGCGTATGTATTTGCATACCTCTGCGCACCCTGTTTGCACAGACATGATACGTCATCAGAGCATTCCAGACAGAGCAAGAATTATTGTTATATTAGTTTTATTACTGTAATATTATGCGCTTTGTACTGTAATGTTTTCTCACTGGTGAATAAGACATGAGGTAATCTGACAGCGTTGCATTCAACCCTCCACCAACACCGTCTGTCATCGTGTTGCTGTTAGCCCCTGGTCTGCCTGTGCGCGCTCACGTGTTTTGGAGGAGGTGTGGCTTTGGAGAGTGATTTGCAGGGAGGGTGGGTTCTTATGCGTTCAAAGCTAGCTTGCTATTGCTAGCCTCTCTGAAATCACCTACCCTACCTTTAAAGTGCCCCTACTATGCCATTTTTAAGGCTTCTAAAATTGTTTTGGGAGTCTCCTACAATAGGTTTACATGCATGCAAGGTGAAAAAACGCTTTTGTTTTCTCAAAATATGCGTTTAATATCACCTCATTTTCCAGCGATTCTCAAACGATTCGTTCGAAGCAGTTCTAAGATTCAGTCTCTCTAAACCCCTCCTTTCCGTGAGCCTACTCTGCTCTGATTGGTCAGATGGCCCAGTCTGTTGTGATTGGTCTACCGCATACAGCGCGTCGGAAACGATAGGCCCATTGCCATAGTTCTGTATTTTGAACACGCGATAGAAAATATAAGCATCTATTATTTATCATACTTACAGGTTGTGATTCAGTGGAGCCGCTGGTCCAAATAAACTGGGTACTGAACCATCTTTCAAGAGCAAGTGTTTTGTATATCCCATGCTGAACTCCCCAAGCTTAGAGAAGCAGTCGTCAGTAAAATGACGTATTTGTGGGCGGGGTCAAGTTGTTCGCAAACGGCCAACGTAGAACATAGGCGGGAATTATGCAAATGTGTTACCCCGTGACGTGTAGCCGTCACGGAAGTGGGATTCGAATTACTAAGGACTCGTTTAGGCTGTACAGAGTCGATTTTTTATTTTGGGAGACAATAACTTTATTTATCATGCACTTTCGGATTTACAACTTTGCAGATCGTTTACATTCACATACAGCTACATTACACATCGCATGAAAGGCAATATTGGAAATGGCATAATAGGGGCACTTTAATTTCTTCAACAATGCATCATATTATGGTAGTAAATCAGTGTGTTTTGTTGTTGTACGAGAAACATATCCATGATTGGTCCATGGTTTGGTCACATACAACTTGTGTACCAGCTGGCGAACAGGGTGCTGACCAGTGCAGAACTAGTCCTAACCAGCATAAACTAGAACTGAAATATTAGTCCATGCTGGTCTTTTCAGCAGTGATATAACACAGTGACTGAAATGTCGAGTTAGATAATGCTGCTTTCAAGGACTTCCTGAATATCACTAATTTTGAATATGATCAAATTGTGAATTCAGTAATGAAAATGTCATTTTTGATTTTATAAATATGCTTTTAGTCATATCCTCCCCATGATACGCTAAGCCCTCTGAAGACACACCGCACATGCTAATAGTAAAACCAAGATTAAGGGCTCAGTGTGAGCGCTGGTCAAGCAGATGAACTGCAGAAAGCATCTTTAGGGAAGATTTATAGCTGATAATATGGCAGTTTGAGATCACTGTGGCTAGGGTTTCATTACAGACCAGCTCAAAGAGTGGCACCATAATGACAGTCATTTCAGTCAACATGTCTCAGATAAGAGCACACTGGGCAGGTTTACTATAATGCTACGCTGCAAATGGCAGGAGGGAGCTCAAATTCTTCCCCGCTCCTGATTTCTAATTTGCTTTAGATGAGAGTAGACAGAGACCCATACAAAAGCTGGCTGTTTTTACTCAGGCAGCCGCCAGTGTCCCCTGAAAGACCAGCCATTCATGGCGGAAATACACTGGAGACGCTCCACTAGGCACACACACACACAGACACACACACACACACACACTTACACGCATGCACACAAATGGGGGAGTCATTAATCTATCTGAGTAAACTGGGAACTGTGGAAAAATGTGCTTTTAGGTCAAAAGGATTAGTCATCACCTCACAAAAAGAAAGAGAAAGAAACAGAAAAGGAGACAGAAAAAGTCAGACCAACCTCAAGGTCCTTTCAGTAAACACAGACATTAGGAAACGACCCTTGCAGATGTATCTTAAATGACAGGTCAATTTATTATCAGATTATCCCCTTCCACAAAGGGCCCCTTTTTGTAAGCCGCAGCCTTTGTGGATGAGATGCATTGATGTAAGGTGATTATATGCAGCACACTTTGCTGTTTATATGACTGACATCACACAGGGGGACGATTGGACATAGTGGGAGAGAATGGGGGTGATTTCAGTAGTTTCATTAATGCGGCATGAGGAAAGCGTTTGACGGCCAGTGGGTTATTGAAAAAAAAATAAAAGCCAAGAGAAAGAGCCAGAAGAGAGGGGAACGCCACAAAAAGCATCAGAGCGAAGGCCCTAATGGGCCTCTTTGGTCCAGACTTCTTGTGCAGAGCATTTGGGAAGAACAGATGAGCTCATTAAAGTCCAGGAGAGATAAAGACAAAGCAGCGCTGGTTTTACTCTAGACTGTGCTCTTCCTGTAGTCATGTGGCCGCTCGTGTTGTTTAAGCAGTGACCAGAATCCCGCTGAACTCTGACCTCCAGCTCTCAGCCACTCTCACCAGCTGAAGCGTACTGCCAGCACGAGACAACACTCCACACACGACACACACATGCAAACACGACACAGAGAAAGGCATTCATGTGCCCACCAAAGTGCATTGTGCTTCTGAGGCTTGTAATGTTTTCAAATTTTTACATCATACATCTTTAAAGGAGTTTTTTCTTTCATCCTAGTTTCGTATGCAGAGGCAACTGTAAGCCATTCGAAGGTAACACTGTAAACACTGCGACAGTGTCACTATAAAAACATTCTTCTGTTTTTAAAGCATCCTGACACAGTAACACTGACTCAACCAATGGAGTTAATTTAGGGACGGGTATATTTGTTTTCCTGACCAATGGCAGACATCGAGATTTTTAAGGAAACCTAATATTATTTTCACAATTCTGCAGTTACTTTGTAGCCTGTCTTTTATGCAAGTCAGATCTTGCAATTAATTCGGTGAAGCTAACAGCATAGAAATTACACACTTCACCTTTCATAATAAACTTTTATACTGTAATTAGAAACAAATTAAAGATAATAGTTAACTAAAACTAAAACAATAAAAAAATTGTTACTTGAAACAAAATAACTAAAGTAAAATAATATAAAATATAAAAGCTTTTTTATTCCAGCTAGTTGCCAAGAGAACATTTCTGATTTTTATTTAGTTTAACTTAATGTACTAAAATAACAAAAATTGAAATCAAAATTTATTTAAAAAAAAACAAATATATATAGACATAAAAAAACTACAAAAAAATTACAAGAATACAAAAAATTCTAAAACTTTACAATTAAAATGGAAAACATAAAGATAAAAACTGACACAAAATATTCATAAAACCTATAATAGTATCTCAATAATGCTAAAATAACAGTTAAAATTATTTATTATTAATTGAGCAGTAAACTTAAATAAAATAAAACTTAAATAATATCTGCACTGTTTAGAAAAAAATAAAAATTATATGCTTGTATCAGAATATATGTGGAGCTTATATAATGTGACAAATGCTTATTTATTAATAAAGTCCATTTAGTCATTTATTAACAATTATAAATGAACGTATAATTCAACATATTTTACAGACTATTTCTGTATCCCACAAAGATGGAACCTACAGATTTAGTTTGTGAACTTCTAAAAATTCCGTCCCCAAAATTACAGGGATAGAAAACTGGGATTTATAAAACCTCGGTTCCAAATCGTTGAGCAGCAAAATTGTGCTGCATTATGGAACAAACTTAATAGTTGCCTTTGCTCTCCAGAGCTATTGAATTTCACATCCATATTAATTTCCAAAGCATATGCCGCTTTTCAGGTTTGCGGCATGTGCCGACAGTTCCTGCGCTCCCGCTATATTTAACCGGGAGCCACAGTGGGACCTATAGCGACAGACTCAGAGCACACGCACTTAGCGGTCAACGAGAGACAGAGGCCAAAGCGGCCAGTTGAACAGACGTCTAATGACAAGCGTGAAAGGAGGATGCACATCGGGGACGGGGTAGAGGCGCTGAATTATGTATGCTAAACAGGCCGTCACATGCGAGGGATCTAGGTTACAGGAATTAGAGCAACAGGGCATTCACAGGAAACAGGAAGTGAGACGCATGGCAACCACAAGCCCAAAAGCAGAAAAGCGCATACCTTTAGCTTGGAATGAAATTCACGAGATTTCCTTCTGGCAAGAACCTGAATGTGACTAGACACCTGCGGGGTAAGGGAGGGGAGGAAAACAAAGGAACAGCCTGTAACCATGGCGATGAAAAGCCCCCCCTGCAACTGGGCAGAGCCAGACGTACCTTGATGGCAGCTTGGATTTCTCGAACTTTCTTTCTTGCTAAGACCTGTATGTGACTAGACACCTCCGTTTTTCAAAACAGAACAAGAAAAAGCAATCAAGAATTACAGACATTGGTAACAAGCAACACATTCGAGGAGGGCCTCCGCAAAAAGGAAAGCGTGGCCAAGCCGACGGCCGCCCAGCGCACCGGCCCGCTCACCTCCTCACTTAAGTGAGCTGATTAAGGAGAATGCAGGCTTCTAAGCACATTAAGAGAGCGCAGATGTGATCTTCTGTGTGCTGAATGAGAATGGCCACGTCTAGTATTCTTCGGGGAGGAGAGCCAGAGCGGCCGTGTGGGCCCCGGGGCCCTTTAACCACCGCTCTGCATATTTGTGAATTATGTACTAATGGCGTATTAATAGTGATGTAAGGTGGGAGATTGTGTGATGCTGTAACGAGGCTCTGCTCCGAGGGGTTACATGGAGAGCGTTCCTCGTCTTAATCAGGCCAATCACGCATAAGTGGCTGTTGAGTGGGCCTCGCGCTCGACGCCGGGTGTTAATGAGGTCGGCGGTCTCCGGAGGCCCGCCGCTCTCGACTCTCCCGCCTGGCAAAGTCACATTTACACATATCTCAGGAGCACAAGTGGTCCTTTGACCTTTCTAAATTAATTACAACAATCACTTCAATGGTTCAGGCTTAGCCAAATGAAATTACAATGGGACTGTTGTGGTGTTTTAGGGTTTCGGTCGATTTCTGGATTTTTCATTTAGCTGCGAGTTTGAGAGGTGTCGGTCTTTTAGAATTTTGTCTTCTAGAGTTTTTTCCATCACAGATAGTTAGGAAATGGTTTTACGTAAAGGCACGATCTTGGTTAAATACAGTTTAAGCTCTGTGGGATGCTGCATACAAAAGCTAATAATTAAAATGCATGCCTCAGTTTGTATATAAGACTTCATAAAGTGTTTACTGCACTTTGCACTTTTTAATTGGTTATGAGTTCAAATGGAGAAAAGTTTCTGCACTTACATTAACTAGTTACAGCAAATATGTATAGTCATTTATATGTTCCAGGACAATGGTCATTATTCAAAAATATTTGAGTAACACTTCACAATACGGTTCCATTAGTTAACGTCAACTAATAATAAGCGATACATTTGTTACAATGTTTATTAATCTTAATAAAGATTGTTTGTTAACATTATTTAATAACAATACAACTTTTCATTGTTAGTTCATGTTACCTCAGGTCCATTAAAAATAACAACAGATACAGTTTTTGATTTTTAATAATGTATTAGTAAATATTGAAATTAACACTAATATTAAGTACTTTTCATTGTTAGTTGAAGTTACTTCAGCTCCATTACAAATATCGACAGATTAGGGCTGGGCGATATGGCCAAAAAAAAATATCACGTTAAAATTTTTCATATCAGCCGATATCGATAATTATCACGATAAATTTCAAATCTTTATTTCTTTCAAATGCAAAGGCAAATTTTTGCTCCTAAGTTGTAGAAACCATTCATGCAGGTTCAAATTTATGTTCATTATCAAAAAAGTAACATTTGTAAAAGAAAAAAGAAAAAAAATTGTAACAACCTCAATTTTATATGGTGAAATGTAATTATCATGATTGTTGAGTTTTATTAAACTAATTAACCATTGGTCTTCATAGTAGCATACATTTAGATCATGATAACCACAGTTAAAACCACACACCTCAACACCATGGTAAAAATATAACTATATGGTTTCTAGGTATTTGTATGAAAAACACTATAGCTTAATAACAAAAAATACTGTAATTATATTCCATTACTCCTTTAATACATTTAATACATGTCTACATCAATAATATAATACAATTCGATATGAATATCCCACATTTCTGTCACTATACCATGCTGCAGTTAATGTTACTATAGTGAATCCATGGTAAAGGATGGCGATTTGTAGATTGAAAAGAGTATCCACATGTAAACGCATCCGCTCTAGTAAGCTCACGCTGCGCTCCGTTTAAACTTTCAGCCGAGCGGATAAATGGTCAGTGTGTTGCAGTTCAAATAAGCAGCGCTGTTTCATTCTTTTGGCGCATAATAATTATATATTTATTCTGCACTGGTCACAGTACTTTACAAACATGTATTTGCACTACTCATATTTTGCACAGACTGCACATTGTTAAAGTTATTACACTATAAACTGTCTAAAGTTGTTACTGTACAAAGCACAGTAAACTATTTCTATAAAATATTGCACTACTGTTATTTTGCATAGAATACATTGTTTATCAATACTTTTGCACACTCATCCAGCTGTATTTATTACCACTGTTCTCACGTTTCTGCTGTTCATAATGTGTATATATAATGTGTATATATAATTATAATTATGTGTATATATAATCCTACATTGCTCTGTTCATAATGTAAATACAATCCCTACATTGCATTCCTATTTATATTCTGGATATACTCTGCTCTATACTGTACATAGCAATTCCACTGTACATTCTGTAAATCATATCTTCACTTACTCTGCACTTATGTATATAAAATACTATATTCTTGCACTTCTGGTTAGATGCTAACTGCATTTCATTAGCTCTGTACTTGTACTCTGCATAATGACAATAAAGTTGAATCTAATCTAATCTAATCTAATATAAAACATAATTGAACTTGTTTTTTATATTGCAATAATTAACGTTATCATATTATTGCCCAGCTCTACAACAGATACCATTTTTGATTTTAATAACGTATTAGTAAATAATCAATACTAATATTAAGTACTTTTTCATTGTTAGTTCATGTTAACTCATGTTAACAAATGAAACCTTATTGTACAGTGTTACCAATATTTGATTATTGAATGCAGTAACTGACTAATCAGAATCGATTGTTTTAGACAGTGAGTATCAAAATCTTATTCTAATGTGTAAAGTTTAATTATGTTATTTAACATACTTAAATTAGTGTGATCATTTAGATATTGTGCTGTAAGTGATTTACTCTATACCCCCTTCTTGTTTGTTAGAGGGATCAGAGTGGCCTGGATACTATATAACCTGGAACATTCATATATCTCATTTAAAACAAAAGGATGCCTTGTATTATGTTTCCTGTCTGCTATAGTAAATCTATCTGATAAGAGCTTTGAGACGGAGCCATCTAAGCACAGCCCACTGAAGTGTTACAGCTGCACTGGCACATACAGATCACCATAACAAATTGCATTACAGTCAAATGGAAAAAAAACAGATTCATGAATTTAAACAGACGTTTCAGTTCTGAACAGGTCATCTGCGTAAAAACATGTCTATTTGAACTGTTTTTTAATAACAAGCCTTTTAAAATAGTGATGCTTTGTGTTTGCGAATGTGTGAGTGTGTGTCTTGGCCATAGCTGTTCTGCGGCGTGTTCTCATACAGCTGAATGAAACATCTGCCGGCTGAGCCCAGCGTTCAGGGTCCGTCTCTCCTACAATCGCATTAGCGTTCTTGCACCCAGACTGAACATGCTGCAAAGCTCCATGCTCCTGCATGTGTGTGTGTGTGTGTGTGTGTGTGGGCGCGTGCATTGCACCAACTTATGTCTATGTGTGTGTTTGAGCAGGGGTGGGCGATATAAAACTGCTATTACAATCACCTCAACCACTGCGCAGTAAAAGATGGAAGATGAAGTTTGTCTCAAATGCCCACTTGTTAAAATAATGCCTGTTTCACACTGCAAGCCAAAGCAGTACATATTTTTCATAGCGTGCTGAACTTTTATCTATTTCCAACACATGTTTTAGGTATTTTCTGTAAAAGTGTTCTATTATACAACAAAATACTGGAGTAAACTATTCTTTCATTGTTTGGAAAACAAATCAGTCAGGCTTTACAGGGCACACACACTTTTTATTCAGTAATTCTGACTGAATACAGACATTTTTAGCAGTTTATAGTCACAGTTTGGGGTTTGGTTTCAAGTTGTCAATTTTAGAATATTTTTAGAATATTTTTTATATTAATTAACATACTTCTATTATTAATTTAATAATAATTTAGTTATTTCATTTTTATATATTTATTTTGTAAATTATAAGCTTGTAGTTATATGTACTTGCCAACAAGGGAAGTCTAATTTTTTTATTTTAAATTAAAAAAGTGATTCTGAGCAGATAATGTATTTAAAAATTGCAATTTAGATTTTTAATTAGTCTTTTTTCTCTAAAAATATATACATTATGTACAGAACATCATAAGAATTTTAAGACATTTTACCTTATATCGCCCACCCCTAATTATGAGTATCTCTTTATTTCTGCTGTTCGGTGTGTGAACTGTAAGTTTTCTTCCTGCAAAAGCTCAGATAGCAGGTGCATTCAACAGTACTGGCCTTCCCATTTAGTGGCATGCATGCAAGAACACAGATTCTCTTACCTGTTTCCGTGTCCTTGTCTTCCCAGTTCTGAGTTTAATGTATCTGGCAATCAGCTCATTCCGACCTACAGAAAGACAAAAGAGGAGATGTGTTAATGTAAATACTTTGGAAATGTAACACTTTAAATTTAACTAACCTAATCAAAGCAGGAATGCACAGCCTTGAGTTCATATGCATGAGCCAAAATTTCTATAGCCTCAATTGTTCCCACCATGTCAGCAACATGTACTGTAGCAATCTTAACCCCAGCGAATGAACAAACACGCCTAAATGAAAACTTGGCCGTGTGTGCTATTACCATGAAAATAGCCCAACAACTCTACAGCCTTTCAATTTAATCTAATTTAATCCCAATTTCTTCAAAGCCTCACGCTATGAAAAGAAACAGATCCAGACATTCATATGGTTACAGCACATAATGGCAGAGGAAACATATTCATTTAACACACTACTGTTCTCACTGAATAATAATTAAAGCATGGTTTTGTAGTGATCTCCAATTAATGGCAGCTCTACACATTCTTGCGCCCTCGGCACTGCTCTAATTACTGATGCTAGGCACAATGACCCCTGCTTAGCCTTTTCATATGTTAATAACATACCGCCACCCCAAAACTATTACGCAAATTATAGGTAAGGAGCTACTCTAATTATGTGTCCAGCTGTGGCCAATGGTTGCCATAGAACCCTGTTTTTTTGTTTTTTTTCCAGGACTGTGTAATAAAACTAGCCTTTTAAACAGGCAACTGCAGAATTGATGTAGCTACAATTTATCACATGTCCACACATTTTACTTTGGAACAACATTAAACTGTATTTACTTCAAAATATAATTTGCATAAAGTAAAAGGAATATTGAATAGAAACACTAGAAAAACATGAGACAGAAACACATGTTGGTTTGGGTCCATATAAATATATATGAAAAATACTGAGACTGATTATGTTTGTCAAAAGAGTATCATTGTATTAGAAACACTCACACAGCAGCATTAACCAGCTGTCTGTAAATACATTCCAAGGTATTTAAATTAGTGCTGTCAAACGATTAATCGCGATTAATCGCATTCAAAATAAAAGTTTTGTTTACATAATATATGTGTACTGTATATATTTATTATGTATATATAAATACAAACACATGCATGTATTTTGAAAATATTTACATGTATATACATTTATATATTTATATTCTTATATTTTATATTATATATAAGTATGTTTAATATATAAACATAACATATTTTTGTTAAATATATACATGCATGTGTTTGTATTTATATATACATAATTAATATACACAGGACACACACATATATTATGTAAACAAAAACTTTTATTTTGAATGCGATTAATCGTGATTAATCGTTTGACAGCACTAGTTTAAATACAAAGTATAGTCTTAAAAATGTAGTATTTGTCAAAAGTTTGGAAACATTATGCATTTTAATGTTTTTAATATAGTCTCTTCTGCTCATCACAATACATTTAAAACACGAATATTGTGAAATAGTATTACAATTTAAAATAAATTGTTTTCTATTGTAATATATTTTAAAATGTGATTTATTCCTGTGATGCAAAGTTTAATTTTCAGCATCATTACTACAGACTTCAGTCTCACATAATCCTTCAGAAATCATTCTAATATGCTGACTTGCTGCTCAAGAAACATTTATTATTATTATAAATGTTGAAAAATGACAGTAAAAACATTTATAATCCTACAAAATATTCTATTTCAAATAAACGCTGTTCTTTTGAACTTTCTCTTTCTTAAAGAATCCTGAAAAATGTTTCCACAAAACATTAAGCAGCAAAAATTTTCATTATATTTCACAATATTACTGTTTTTAGGGTATTTTGTTCAAATAAATGCACACTCATTAAAAACTTTCAAAAATCAAACATTTTCCAAACCTTTGACAAGTACGGTATATTTAAAATAAATGAATAATTAAATAAAAACTTCTGTTAATCAATGTGGGAACGTGTCTGAAAAAGTGTCCATAAAGAAATGACCTAAACTTTAAATAGCCATACAAACACCAGTGCTCAACATGCAACTAACTATGAAGCCATGGGTCTAACAAATCACACATTAAAAGTAAAGGTAGATTTGTCGAAAAGAGAAAAAAAGCAGCAGATGTGTACTGGGTGTGGAGTGGGGTGACTGGCCGTGGCGGCGGCTGGGCTGAGGTCTCTTGTTTGTGAAATAGGCACACACTGAGATGGCAAAGCCGCATCATCCACCTGCTGTGCGCTGGGCTCGCTGTGTTCAGGTGGGCTGGGTAATCTCCTGAGCTTCTGCTATTAGGCACACCTGTCGTGTGAAAGGGAATCTCTTTCTCACTTACGTACCAGTCAGTTTCCTTTCTGTCAGGAAAATCCGCAAGTTTTAAAACCAAGGGGAATCATAAAGAATGAACTGCACCTGCTGTTATTAGTTTTTCTTTGCACATCCTGTCTGTTTTAGCACTCAATTCACTAAGCAAATTATGTAAATGAGGTAATTATGCAAACACGCCCACAAAATCAGTGCTGAACACTATTTGTATTCCACTATTCCCAAACTTTCAGGGCCGGTGTTAGATAGTAGAAGATGCAGCAGACCAAAACAATCTGCCATACTTTACTGAGACTCTACAGCATCACCACCCCTGAATCATCTGGATATGATCGATTATAATTACTTGATCAAATTCTGCTGTTTCGATCAATGGAAAAATGTAGGTTTTTAAAATCAAATCCTATTTAATGCCTTTTTTTTAGTTTTTTAGCATGAAGTTGAGGCAGACAAATTTACTTGAGACATGAATAAAGTGTAAATAAAGTATATGACCTACTACTTTTGGCAAGATTCTGAAGTGCGCATCAAATAGACACTTTACTATCCCAACAGGCCATGGGAGAGGATCTGAAGTGGCCCAACTGATGCTTCTAGGTCACATGACAATGACAACATGATGGATGTAGTATGTCCGTATTTCATTAATATTTTGCATATATAGAATATACTTTTTTAATTGTTGTGAAGTAATTACTTAGTAATTACAAAGTATTCATTACTATTCAAAACAAGTATTTCAGACTTTTTACATTACAACAGCTTTTGTGTAACAGATTATCAAACAATAAAAAAAATTGGTTCTATTTATTGGCTGTTAACTGAATTTGGGTATGTGGGCATTGCACTCAAAAGTGTAAGCAGATGAGCATGAGCTTTCTGGGGCAAGTTCAAGTGGAATAAATGATTGGAGAATCCTGCATCCTTAATAAGATCTATAACAAGCATTTAGAAAATAGACAGGGTGAATTTTCATTTAATGCCTTTAACTATAGCTGGGTTTCCATCCAAAGTTGCGAATTTAAGTTATGCGCAAAATTGAAATATTGCATAAAGCATTGCGAATAAGCAGAGTTTCCATTCAACGAGTCAAAGAGAACAAAATCGTCACTTCCTGATAAACTGGCACTATATCACTAAAAAAACGTAGGGGAAGCCACTGAATATAATAATTTTCATATATAATAAATTACTTGCGCCTCAGAGCGAGCAGACGAATTTCAGAATGACCATAACAACATTTCAGATGCTCGAGATTGGTCTGCTGGTTAGTCAGGTTTTGCCATCTCATAGCGTGCAGTCACATGACTTTTTTGATGCGCATAGAGGAATTTATTTGGCAAATGCGTTTCCATCTCCCATTATTCACATTAGCCCTTTTTCGGACAAGTCAAAAACCACCTCAAGTGAGCGTAAAAACTTTTTTGTGAATTAAGGGAAATTTACCGTTTCCATCACTCATTTCTGATGCGATACTTCAAAATGCACATAAAATCAGGGTGATGGAAACATAATTTATGCAGTCATCAGCAAAGTGTCCACATAAGTCTGAAAAGCCCCAATTGGGCAATGGATCCCTTGAAGACCAAATTCTGGAAACACCCACAAACCATGTACATATGTGGCAATATTGAGATGTCTACATGAAACAGTACAAACTCCCTCTACGAAGACCCTGTCCTAACAAGCGTGTAGCACTCTCCAACATGGCCTGAGGCCAATGAGCGTGCGATTCCAACATGCATGCTTGATGCATGTGCGGGCTGAATGGAGGGGCAGCTCTCTTTCTTCACGTAGGGCATTCTGTTAAGGCTATAACAACGGCGGGAGATCATGTGACCTCCAGGACAAATAAATAGCATCTGGGGATTTTCAGTTCCAGCCCACCTCCCCAGCATGCCAACACTGTAATCTCTCCCAGATGAAGCCAGGGCCTCGCCACTTTCAATAATTCACACACTGTGTACACACAACATGACAATAAGGGCATTCATGCAGACGCCTGATTCCTAGATCAAAGCTCACAAACGGCCAGCTGTAAGCATGCTTACTGCTGAATAATTCATTCTTTTCACCGCCTTGAAAAAACCCCTGCTCAGCGGGACTTGGCCAGCACACTTTCTTCCCTGTGTTTGCCGTGCAAAACAACGCTGGCAGAGAGAAACTCTGTGTAAGGACACACTGGAGGTCCTGAAACCCCAGGAAACAAGCTGCCCCCCAATAAGAGAAAATACTTCATTCCAGATTTTTTTTTTTATTTGTTCCAGTTTTATTCTAAAAGAGTATGAACAGGTGCCACGTATGAAGCTGAACTGTGAAGCCCTGATTCTGGATCAACGCACAAAAATTCAGGGTAACACTTCATAGTATAGGGAACAATTCTCACTATTAACTAGGTGCTTATTAGCATGCCTATTATTAACATATTGGCTGTTTATTAGTATTTATAAAGCACATATTCTGCATGACCATATTCTACATCCCTAACACCTATACTTAACAACTAGCTTACTAACTATTAATAAGCAGCAACTTAGGAGTTTATAGAGACAAAATTCAATGGTTTGTTAATAGCGAGAATTGGACCTTAAAATAAAGTGTGACCAAATTCACTTCCAGATGTTAAAATAAAGTATTAATACTTCTGGTAACTGAAACTCATATGCAGTAGGGCTGCACAAATTCACCCAATAATCAGATTGTGATTGTTTTGTCATATATTGCATTAAGGAGTGCAATTTTACTTAAGAATTATTATTTATGAATAATAATTAATAATAATAAAGTAAAAAGGGGGAATCTAGCATATTTTGCTTTGTGTGAACAGGTCCATAGGAATGGAATGCATCGATTCAATTTAAAGTCTTGTTTGTTGAGGACATATATTCATTCAGCAATATAGTGTACATGAGGAGGATGGCAGAGCAGTGGGTGGGAACGGGGAGGATGTGAACTCTTGCAAGAGTTCTCCAGTTGTCAATCAAAACAGCAGGGAAAGGATTAGGTATTTATGGCCCGTCTAAAAAGCAGAACACTGGGCAAAGAAAAAATTTGTCCTCTCGAGTAGGAAAAGGCTTCCCTAATTTCAAAGACACCAGAGTCCATATCAATAGCTCCTAAAACAGCAGAAGCCACTCAGTGGGGCCTGCCAGCACCCCTCTTTCTAGGATTGTCCCCCAGCTGACTCTTCATTCAATTAGGAATGTATCTCCGCCCTTTGCGCCAACTCCCTCAGAAGAAAGAGGAGCGGACTCCCTCCCCGCTCCCTACTGAGAGCTGTCAGCACTCCCACCTCAATTTAGACACTAACTCATCCTCCCCTGCTCAGACTTCACAGATATGTACCGACAGACTCTGGCCATTGAAAGCTTCCCTGAACAGGGTGTGTCTTTGATAATTTTGCAGTCTGGAGCCAAAGTGTGACTGTATCTGGACGTTGGCTAAGCCGGAGAACAATTAACAGTCACGGTACAAGAGTTCACCCTCTCGTTACATCCATCCATCCCTTGGTTACTGCATCCCCTCCTTGAACTGAGGAGGTTTACACAGCTGCTGCATTGGCCGCTACTTCCCCCATGACTCCCTGCTGCGGCCCACTTTAACACACATTCACTCTCACCTCACAATGCTGCATCACACTTCTTTAATTTGGATGAGGATTCATTACCTCAACTGGGCTGCTTTCAAACGGCTCGGCACAGCAAGCATTTTCTCTGTGTTTTATGGCTGTTTCTCAGAGTTGCCAAAACACCCAAGCAGGATTGGACTTTCAAATTACTAATCACCATTAATGTGTCAAGACTCAATATCTTTTCTCAGCTCACAATGACACCTTTCAACTTGAAATGTTCATAAATTACGCCATTGCAAAAAAACAAAAAAAACAAACAAATGTGCTTTGTACATTGTCTGCTTTGTGCAATTACCTCTCTACTGTCACTTGAGAAAATCAATGCTGGGACTGGGATATAAAGATCTGCTGAACAAATCGGTTGGTCTAAGTTGATAGTTGATCAAGCTGGCCGGTCCAGCTGGTTAGGACCCTGTTAGAACACCAAAATTCAGTTACCATGTCCAAAAAAATCAGCTTGACCACCTTAAGCAGGCAAGAGCATGTAAAACAGACCCATTTATAGTCATTTGCTGATGGATCAACTGGACTAGAACTGGTAGAACATCTTGGTCAAGCTGGTTTGAGCAGGTAGACCACCTTGGAACAGCAAAAGCCAGCTGCTATGTTCAGCAGTCCCCATCTCCTCCTCTTCACAGTTTAAATGGAATTAATTCATCAACATAAGCCTTTACATTAGAGTCCTACAGCAGGCCCAAGCTGGTCAAGATTATTGATTAACTGGATTATCATTTGGTAGACCAGTTTTCAACATGGTAGACCACCCTGGTCAAGCTGGATAGGGCTGGTAGACCACCTTGGAACGGCAATAAATCAGCTGCTATGTTACAAAAACCAGCTTGACTTCCTTTTGCTGATATGACCCGGTTTCATCAACAGGGTAAAGCAACAAATGGCAGCTCCTTTTTCTCCTAAACAGGATAAAACCATCAACAGCAGTCCTTACATTATCATCCTCTCAACTCTACAGCAGATTCAGTCTGGTCAAGATGGTTAATGAACTGGACTATCATTTGGTGGACCTGTTTTTGACCTGCTGAAAATCTTGATCAAGCTGGTTATAGCTGGATGAACACCTTTGAGCAACAACAAACCAGCTAATTCCCAAAAATAAGCTTGACCACTTTAAGCCAGCATGAGCTTTTTTTTCGAGCAACACATGGCAGTGTCCTCCTCCTTAAAGGTCTAGCTAGAATAAAAGCATCATCTCCACTCCTTCCATTAACATCATTTCAGTCCTACAGCAATTTCAATCTGGTCAAGATGGTTGATTTAATGGACTATCATTTGGTGGACCTGTTTTCAACCTAGTAGACCATCTTGACCATGCTGGTTGGAGCTAGTAAAACACCTTAGAGCAGCAACTAGCCAGCGTTTCCAGTCACAAAAATGAGCTTGACCACCTTAAGCTTGCATGAGCATGGGCAGTGTCCTGATCTTTACAGGTCTATCTTGTATGCATCATCACCAGTCGTTCCATTACCATCCTCCCAGTTTTTCAGCAATTTTAATCTGGTCAAGATGATGATTAACTGGACTATTATTTGGTGAACCTAACCTGGTAGATCATCTTGATCAAGCTGGTTAGAGCTTGTGTAGAACATTTTAAAGCAGCAACTAACCAGCATTTCAAGTCCCAAAAATGACCACCTTAAGCTGGTATGAGCTGTTCTTTTTCTAGCAACATGTGGCAGCGTCCTCCTCCTTACAGGTCTAACTGGGATGAAACCATCCACACCAGCCCTTCCATTAGCATCCTCTCAGCCTCTCACAGATAGCACTCCACAGGAGCCAAAGAGCCTCTACAGCAGGAGTGTGTTATATCATTTAAAAAGACAGCATAAAATTGCCATTGATTCCACACCGAGGGGGTGAAGCAAATAAAGCCCCATCATCCTTCCTGCCAGCATGTCATAGCAAAGATGATTTAATCAAAGCAAAATCCTGCAGCTCGGCTCAGACCCCATGCCATAAACATTGTCCTCATTTATAGTTATAGCATATTAAAGCCTTTTAATGGCTTTGGTTATGTTCTTTGATTGCTAAAAACACATCACATTTTTTTTTCTCAGAGCTTTTTAAAGGACTCATTTCCTGTTGTACCACATTTGTTTAACGCAGGCCTGACCGCACTCACATCTGGCCAGTTGGACAACTATGATGTCAGTGGATGCTGGATCGCAGCCATACAGCCAGTAAGCAGTGAGAGATTTCTCACATAAAGGCTCACTTTGACGGCTTCACCCCATCCAAATCTAGCATTAGTTCTCAATAGGCCACAAACTGAATCTGTCACAGCAGAAAGGAACTAAAATATGAAGTTTGATCATTCTTAACATTCATTCCTGTGAGATTTAAAACTTGTGCAATAAAGCATTCTCGTTCGTCTTCTGAACAAATGACTTTCATGAGCCACTTCTTTTAAACAACAGGTCAAAAAACGCAAACCAACTGGGCAATGTTATCAAATCTATTGCTAGTTAAAATACCCAAAGACAAACTGTTAATGTTAAATGTTATGAATTGTGCATTAGCATATATGGCATTTTGGGGAGTACATTTTAAGAAAGATCGCTCATACTTTGGGGGAGTGTAATTATTGAGTAGTACTACTTCTACAGTCACTACGGACAATCTATCACAAAAGCATGAATTCTTTAGGTTTGATATTCTCCCGGTGAGACCTGTGGAGACAGCAGCCCTTCTCCCGTGTGCAGTACAAGACACAATGCCCCTGCTTCCCTGTCACACGTGATAGATGACTCGAGGGTCTCCGGCTTCCATTAGCATCACAATAGACTAAACCAACAATATGGAGGCATTCACTCCAAGGGTCCCTGGCTCGGTTGGGCTGGGGGAAGGGCAAGAGCAGGGCAAAGGGAGGCAGGCAGGAAGCCTTTTACTCCCAAGAACAACGGCATTCAAGGAACACTTCTTGCTAGGAGGGGAACCCACATAGACAGGAGACAAAGAGCGAGATTTGTGCTTTGGAAGTTGAGCAGGTGACAGAACTAGATTCAAGTGCGCAAAATGAGGCACAAAAAAGGTTTATGCAAAAGTTTCTCTGGCAAAACTTGAAAAGATTTTCAGGATTGTGACTAACTTCAACAACTAAATTTAAAGAACATTTACAACTGAAAATAACTGAGTATGCAAACTACAACAATTTCTCATAACTATTCTTCTGCAAGTGAAATCAGGTTAGTAAATGTAACCATATTTGAACTTGGACTTCCATCAGGACAAACGAGCAAAATCTGGTCACTTTATTTTAAGGTCCAATTCTATTAACAAATCATTAACTATGACTTTTGCCTCAATAAACTCCTAATTTGCTGCTTATTAATAGTTAGTAAGGTAGTTGTTAAGTTTAGGAATTAGGGATGTAGAATATGTGCTTTATAAGTACTAATAAACAGCCAGTATGTTAATAATAGGCATGCTAATAAGCAACTAGTTAATAGTTACAATTGGTCCCTGTACTAAAATGTAACCCAAAATCTATACCCCAAAAGAGAAAGTGCATAACCTTAATCTAGCTACTGAAATCTATTTAGAAAGACTGTTTATAAACATCTGACTCATTCAAACCAGCTGCCTATTTCAGGGGCTTATGTTTCCTCATTACAGGGCCCCTCGCTTTCGAGAGAAGATAAACATTTCTTTACTGGAATTATTGTTTCATGAAGAACTTTTTACATCAGTTGCACAAAAAGTCCTTTGTAAGTTCTTAAGATTATTAAAATGTTCTTCACACTAACAAAATGTTTCTTTTAAGCACCTTTCATTGAATGGTTCTTCAGGCAACCAAAAAAGTGGTTTATCCCAGAATCTTTATATAATTTGTCATGCACTTAGCAGTACCCTGGCCTTTTTAGGGTCAAAACACTGCCCTCTCACCCACCCTTTGACTTGAACAAGCTTAGAGTTCAAGACCATGCATTTTGCCCCGTGACCTAATGAGTGTGCATGCACGTGTCTGGGGTTAGGCCATTCGGACCGGTCCTCTGTGCCATCTGCCACCTGCTGAGAAGGCAAGACCTCACTCAGACACACACAATCACATACATTTATGCATTACCCACTTACCACACTCAGAAAGCCCCTTCATGGGAGAATGGAACAAGAAACAAGCTTTTCCTACCACATGTCATGTCCATTTATTAGTGATGTTGGCCAGGGCAGGATTCACTATTATTATTGCTCAGATATGAACAAACCACTAACCCAAATTATTCAAATTTGGCTACAGATTATTTTCTAAGCAAACTATTTTAGCCTGACAGATAATAAAACAAGTAAAAAAAATGTTCTAGACTTAGATTGAAAGTGGGACTAAAGTCAGAACCACCTAGCACCCACAGTGAGCACCTTAGCAAATGAACCACTGAAGACCCAAGTATGCGTCATTTTCTGCGTTCAGCTCTGTCTTGAGCAAAATTGAGTGCACAAGGCTTTCAATGCACACTCCATTGACCATGATCATGGATGGACGCATTTGGCGCGTCTGCATCTAGAAAACCTTTTTTTTAAATGGTCAGATCACTTGCACTTGCTCCGGTGTCCATGCGGATACATATAAATAGAGCTATACACGAACGGCGTGCATGGAAATTAGTGAACTGTGCTGCTGATGAAAATTACATCATGTGGACTATCCACAAACCAGAGCAGAAAGTGAAGTAGACTTTTGTCTATACACTCTCAGAAAATGGTACAAAAGCTGTAACTAGGGTGTTACCCTTTTAAAATGTACTGATATGTACCATTAAGGAACTAATATGCACCCTTTAGGGGTAAATGAGGTACAAAGGTCTATCTTTTGAAAGGTAGCTTTTTCCTGAGAGTGTAGCAAAGCTGATAATGACACCATTATGGCAGCAAGTTTTGCATGAGCAATACTTACAGTTAAAAAAAAAATGTAAAAAACAAATTGACTTGCATTATAAAAAGCTATGTAAAACCTTTAAACAATGTCCATACAAGGAACTTTAGTGTGAAGCTTTTACAGCTGCTGACACCATATAATTTTATTAATACATATTATAGTGTTTTTTCCTCTTCCGGACACAATTCTCAGCATCACAAAGGTGCCTTCTAGTCATGTTCAAGCAAAAAATCTGGATGATTTTAGGGGGTTCATGGAAGTACTTGTCCTGATACATTTTAGAGCTCAAAAACAAAACTGAACAACACATAGAACTAATGTTATATAATATTATTTATACACTATTATTATATTACATAAACATATTAAGAAATCCTTTGAATGCACTAGATAATACAGTTTTGGAGAAGCATTTAAACCCATCTTATAAGGAGCCATTCATTTTGTCAATAATGCACGACATCTCTCACCAGGACACAGGTACGCTGATGGTCGTCTTTAATCTTTCAGATACTCGATTAAATCTAATCTTCACAGGCTTTCATTTATTCCAATCCACACTTGAGCCAAGGATTTCTGGCTTTGTCTCACAACCTTCATATCTATACGCCTATACATCATGAGCCGTTTCTCAATGCACATAAAAATCGTTAAAAGTGTTTAACCTTAATGTACAAAAAGCAGCTTCTGTTTGAGCCAATCACTTATCAGAAGCTCATGGGTGGCAGAGAATGAGGATGGATTAGTGCACTGTAACACACGAGCATATTCAATAGCCACACTTGTTTTTGTGGTCTGCAAAGGACGAAAAACAGGTCTGCAGGCCTGAAAACTGCTTCATGTTCCTTATTCAGCTATTACGTCTTACTGAAAATTCCCCCACTCCATCACTGTCATTCTGCACTGCTGGTCTGAAGTGAGTGGGATTCTGGTATGTAACCAGGATCTACAAGCAGACGTTGGTAATAGACCATCACTTCCATCCAAAGGACTGCCAGAGACTGGAGTACACCTGAGAAAAACTATAGCTAGGACAATTTATTAAGGGCCAAAGTAACATTGGTCTGCTTTAAAAAAAAGTCTCTGTGAGCACATGATAAATGACTAAAAAAATGCATTTTTAGATAAATACTGTCCTTTATCTCTATGGTTGCAATTAGGTTATTTAGACTGTTTAGAATGTTTTGCTTGTAGATATTTTTGACTCTTTTAAGATGTCAGTAACTCTTTTGTTTAGGGACCAATTCTTACTATGAATTAGCTGCTTGTTAGCATGGATTTAACCAAGCATAATGGCTGTTTATTAATATTTAGAAAGCACATTAATGCCTTATTTTGTATGACTATATTCTACATCCCTTATTCTTACCCCATACCTAAACTTAACAACTACCTTACTAACTAATAATAAGCAGCAAATTAGGAGTTTATTAACTCGAAAGTCATAGTTAATAGTTAGTTAATAGTGAGAATTGGTCCCCAAACTAAAGTGTGACCAAGATGTTTATAACTAAATTTATTCATTGGTTTATAACTAAATTGCCTTCTGTCAGCCTCAATACTGTCAAAAGAACATATATCTGTTTTGATTTTTTTTTTTTTTTTTTTTAACAGAGCAAAAATTAGAATATAGCCACCATTTCATTTATCTGCATTTTTTAAATTGATCATAATGGCCAGTTTTTGGATATGTAATGGTTTCTGGCTATTGTAAGATTTAGATTATCTACATTTTTTGTGATAATCTTAAATGAGCAGCAAATGATTATTCTAAAGATTTAACTCTAAACTATCTCCTGAAGAGAGTTATGTGCATTTGTGCATAAAATTATTTAAGGTTTATCAATGTTAACATTATTTATGTTACTTTGAAATGTGCAGTAAATTCTGTTTCAGACCACACACACAAACTCTTATGTAATGTCCAAATAAACATACAGATGCATTGGTTAGAACTCCTAAAGATTTATTCTGTTTTTCAAGGACTATCTTAATCAGCATCCCAGAGGTCCTTCCTCTATTAATATGAACATAGTTTGTTTTTTAGCAGATTTCAAAATTAATATTTATCCATCCTTCATCTTGTACATTATAATTATGTGATGCCTAAATAACCTTTTAGCATACAGTTTATGATTTTGTGCGGTATGGTCTTGGTTACAAAATAATATAGATTTATAATATTATTTTATAACATATCAGTATCAGCAAGACAATATTATTGCATCTGCAGTTACAAAAAAAAAAATTACAAAAAAAACAATATATTGATAGCCCACTAGTTATTTATATTTCCAGCATCTTACCTTTACACTCAAAAACATCTCACTAAAACTGAGTAATCTAATCCAACAACCAAGTTATAATAAAGAACCAGTTTGAAACAAGGATTCAAAACTGAACATCACTAGGTCAAAGGCCACCAGAAATAGGTCAGTATGACTTAAGAATACAATTTGGTAATGCAGTATTTAACGCTGACTAATAGACGATCAGTCTTACCACAAGTACATCGACATGACAGCCAATCAATTAATTCCTCATAATACTGTCTTTAAAAATAATAAATACCACTTTAAAAATCAATTGAAAGTGTACAAACACAAAATGAGATCGATAGATAACTCCTGATGACCTGCGAGAAGTCTGAAAGCTCTGGTCGGGGCTTTAGGTCATGAGTCAGAAAACCGCAGAAGGATTAACGGTTGGCATCCATTGTGGGAACAGACAAGCCACCGGCAGAAATCTGTGGGTCGCAACCTCGAGGCTTCACCGAGACAGAGAGGATTACGCTAGACGACCCCTCGTAAATCCTCACCACGAGGCGGCAGGTGAGGAGGAAGAGGAAGCTTGGGCATCTTTCCTCTATCTAGTCCTCTGTGTTTCCCAGCAGGCAGACAAACGCCACCCTCCCTCACAGGGTCTGCTCAGCTCCCATAGGACCAATTATTACAGCAAGTCCTCCACTGAATCACTCTATCAATTAGGAGGTGGTGAGTGCATCATCACATATATTACTGCTGAGGCAGGCCTGGCTTTGGGGGTTAGGAGAGAGAGAGCGGTGGAGACGGATGGATGGACAGCGGACTGATATGCTAGAGTCGGTCGCCATCATCAGGGCTCCCCAGAGGTTCGGGACAATTCCACCTCCAGCCCTGCGGATGTGTGAACACACTGGCGGCTGGCACCTCCCAGCGAGTGCACGTTCAGAGCAAGAAAGAGGGTTAAATCAATATTTTCAATCTCTCAGGATCAATCCCACATCTGAACATGAAGAGAAACCTGTTAGCAGTCACCAATATGTGTAAATGAAAAGCCAAACTTCATGACCTTGATAGTTTTCGTCTTTAAGTTCCCTGCTCCATCTCCTGCAATGCAGCTCTCTAACAAGCCCAAACTCAGCTGAAATGTTACAAGTATCGAATGAACTGGCCTCCTGTACCACACCACCTTCTAGAAACTTCCATCAGAAAATACAGGTATTAAATAAAGTTTCTGACCTGAAGACAAATTATTTTGATAAGAGTTAGCAAAGCTCCTTCCCATTTTATATTTGTGTTTTATATAATAATTTTTTTTTTTATAATTTATTTTTAGAATTATTTCTACATTTGTTTATTAAGAACATGTATAGAATTTAGACATTTAGAAGACATTTATTTGTTTCTATTTTGTTTATTTTGTACTATAACATTTATGAGCAAGAAAACAAATGTAAGATGGGGCTAAATCTAGATTTAATTGGTTTTGATTGAGATGAAACATTATATTATTTTCCCCACCCATGTAGTCTTCAGAACAGTCACTTCAAGGCAGAGTTATCTCATTATGAAGAAAAAAAAAGACATCTGATGCACCCAACAAGACAAGGGACATTTGGTAAGACATTAAATAAGGATAATTTCATGTTGCACAACCAGAAATGAGAAATGTTTACATCACATCACGATTTTAGGCTTTGCTCGGAATAGAATTCCACCATATGACTCTTACTATGTCTGCACTATACAATAAGCAAACTGTGAATCAGAACATTCCCTACATTTTCCAAAATGTGCAGTATGCAATAGAACACACTGCATGCATCCCACATTGCAAACCACTCTTTCTTGACTATACACTTCCAATATGATAAATGAATTTGAAATAATCACAATTTTAATTTTCTTTAAAAATGTCTTTCTTGACCCTTTATTAGATCAGAATGCTAGAAGTTAAGTTTTTAACCATCAAATTTGACCACAACATATACCTTAATAACTGGATACCAATTAAGGAATTGAATCAGGCAATGTAATAAGGTCATGTGATAAAGTACTATACTATATTTTACTGTTTAACAGCATTTATCACTGCATAAATTTCAAATACTATTTAAAAAAAAAAACAGAAAGCAGTATTCAGTATAAGCAGCAGCACACTAGTGCATTACGAGAATAGCCACAATATGTTAACCAATGAACGCTGCTGCTTCTTTAAATGGAGCAGAATGTCTGCTTCAGTCAGACAAAAGCAGCCAATTGGAGAGATAAAATATGAGCCCACCCTCAGCACTGGCTGATTCTGCTGGATCTGCTCTTCAGCAGTGAAGAAGACAGCTCATATGATCACCACAAATCTCTGCAGTCACATCCAAAAAATGAAGTCAAATCTGTTGAGATGGCACAGGCATTCTTTACAAGAAAATTTAACTTAATTAGCTTAATTATTAGTATGACGTTAAACTTAAAATTTATGTGAAAAAGAAAATGGAAACTGACTTGAATCGAAAACAAAAATTAGACCATTGGATTCAAGAGAATTTTTGACATTCGAAAACGTATTCTTCTTAATATCCTTGAGAATCACAAAGTCATTTCCTTTCATACTAAAGATGAAATCGCTAAAAATTGACCACAACATTCTACATGCCCTCATGGTCTCTGAACTTCAAAACAAGCTCTTTGTGCAATCGGAGAAGCTGTCAATAGTATCATGTCACATCGTGGTCAACAAATAGCAAACATGAAATGCCTTGGGCGTTTTGCTTTCAGACTTGGCCAGCCAAGCATGGGATAGACTAGACAACCCAAAGCACTCTGGGTCGCACTTCTTTCCACCTGGCAGGCCTGGAGAATGTCTGACCAGTGGGGACATGCAGCATGGGACCCCAGGGTCATTTAAACAACTCAGAAGGTCAACACCGGGGCACGTCCTGGCCACGAACACTAGAGATAAGCGACGAAATCTGAAACCTCCATTGAAAAACAGCCTGCGTCAATACAAACCAAATTATATTGGTTCTCTGACAGGTCCATATGTTTACAACGTCTAGGTCCAAAAGAACGCGAAATTCCTCTTCATTCATTGTTCGCACAAAACATCAGGTGCTGACAAGCCCCTAACAAGGCTGTCAAGACTAAGCTTTGTTAAGTGTGACACAACCAGGAGGCGTAAGATAAAGTCCACGTCCATCACTCTAAAAACACGGCTAAATAGCTTGTGATCTGACAGATTTTGCTGCTGCTGGGATCAAAAACATGCATATTTTTGTCATCGCACTGCAAAGCCCCTCTCTCCTATTTTGCAGTCAGACGGACGGCAGTAATATGAATTTTAGGGCACACAATCAATGATAACTCAATATGCTTTGTTAGAAACCACTCCAAATATTTCAGCAAAATGAAAAAAAAAATCCCACAAGGCACAGAGAAAGAGGCACAGCTAGTTTGCTGGTTTGTATTATCCATACAGAAAATCAATGCATCTGTTCCCCTCAGGAACACGTTACTCAGGGCCCGGCGTTCAGCTGTTTTTTACGCAAAATAAGACGGCGGCAAAAAAAAGACTAATTATCATTATGTTGCAAGAAAAAGCCCGCAAACGGTTTCATACTCCGTCTACTGCATGAGAACAACCCTGGTGGTATTTTGGACTCATTTTACCAGCATAAAATGTAATGGTTTTGTAATCGGAAATGTGTTTCTAGCAGGTGTAAAATCACTGCGGCGTGTCAAAGCTACAATTGCGCACAAACAAAAGCGAGGGATTATATTGGAGGTGTGTGTTAGACTAAAGTTCTCCAGACTCTATTCTGAGCGAATGCAGGAAGCAGGGGCCTGAGCGGATCCCAGAATTCCTCATTATCCTCACAGCGGGTAGCTAGGGTGCGCCAGCGGTGCGAGTGCGAAGCGGGCCGCCGCTGAGGCAGGTCTGGGAACAGAGCTCTGGCAGCCCCACGGGGGAGGCCAGGCTCGCTCATTAGGCCTAAATGATCCACGGCAGCCCTGCAAACCAAGTGCCACTTAGTGCCTGTCGGAGACGCCAGTCCGGCCCTGATGAGATTGCTGAGCACACTGCATATCTGTAATAACACAGCGAACAAAAAAGGCCTCACAATGGCGACGGTAACTCCGGCAAATGGGTCCAGCCAACGTTTGGGCGATAACGTGGCAGCGCACTCCCCGCAAATGTCTTTCATCCTTTGGTCAGGGTTGAAATGACACAATATGAAAAATGTTTGCCACCTTCAAAGCAAACAGATGCGCTGTGGGAACCGCTCTGGTGGCGAAAACCTGATATCAGCAAGAGTGACTGCGGCTAAAAGCAACTCGTTGCTCCTGAGACAGATGGTTGTTTCACACGTAATAATTATGGCAGCCTCATGTATTCTCACGCTCCTGTCACATTGTGATATTTACACTGCTTTATGGTAATAATCTGATTATACTAATAAATGTCATGAAAACTTTCCCAACACGCATGTCTGAAATGCAGTGCATTCTACTTCTATTTCTTAGCCAGCTGTTTTGTCGTCTCTTCAAGCAATAAATATCTAAACATCCTTAAATCAATGTGATACATTTACTTAAAAACCTCAACTGTATAAGTTATTAAGACTTGCAGTTACAAATACATAATTAATGTTTTGATGTTAAAAAAAATACTCAATAGTGATACTACTTGAATGTTGATATTTGAAATGATTTGGGGAAAAAAGGGAAACTATACTTTCAATATAAACCTAAAATCACCAGTAGGTCACGGCAAAACACTGCATGAGTGAGTCATTGAGTCATTCATTCAACCAATTCGGTCAAACGGTTGATTGATTTAGTAAGGAAACGTTGTGTGTTGCTCAGAGATGCAAAAGAATTCTGCTGTAGCTTTGAAAGTAGCTTTGAAACTATTTTCATTGCCAAAATAGAGCAAAAACAGGAATTGTGTCTAAAATGTAAGTCAATTAATATTAACTTCTTGTTTCTTGAGCTGTTCATCAAATCAATATCACATTTACAATCGTGCTGATATTTGGAGAAATGCATCGCTCTTCGTGTGATATTAACTGTATCAGATCATATATACCTTTTTGCCCCTTTATCTTATATTTCGAGGGAATTCTAAATGTATTTTAATAGACTAAATCACTCAGTGAAAGCTTTAACTCTAAATGTGCATAAGTCTAACCTACTTCATGTGTATGTGTGCACTCTCTGGGCGTTTTTTGTTTGGTTTTTGCAATACACTCAAAGATGTCAAATTGCATATGGGTTAAACAATTACGATATTATTGTAGACGATATACTGTATATTGCACACCCCTACTTGAGCATATATCTTAAATTCATTTTTTTAATTAACCTTGTTCTACATTTTTTTCAAATGGAAAACTAAGCAATACTGCTGTTTTAGAAAATGATTTATTGCATTAAAAACACTGTTGGATTGACCAGAACTTTTAAGAAAACCTTTAAAGTGATAGTACACCCAAAAATTCTGTCAACATTTACTCACCCTCACATTGTTTCATGACACAAAGGATGATATGTTGAAGAATTTTGGTAACCAAACACTGACACTTCTCATAATATCTTCTTTTATGTCCCACAGAAGAATGACATTTGGGTGAGTAAATAAAGACAGTATCTTCTCCTTTTTTAGGTGAACTATCCCTTTAAGATGGTGTACTTCAGTCCAATGAGACTTCAATGTGGGCAGGGCTACCCAGCGCATCAACCAACCAAATGTCGCGCCCATGGCTCCTTAGGACAAAAACTCAACACAACATGGAAGAAATAAATGTGATGCTTTATGCATTCAATTTAAATTTTTCAATGTCATTTTTTTTTTGTCTCCAAAAATCTGTTGGAAACACAGATGAAGTTTTGGAAAACGAAATATTACGCGTTACAGTCAGCATCGTGCTGTGGCGTATTACTCCTAACAATTTGACTTAAGGCTCTGCTGCATGCACAATAACACCCATTAAATGCAATTTCTGGGAACTGAATGTCCCATTGTGCGTTTCTTGCCATATTTCACATCTGGTCATGTGTTCACTTATATACTCCGGAGGGTATGTAATCAAGCAGGGCGTGCTGAATGGAGGTTCGCAAAGCAGGTGAATTATGTAAGTGCCGCATCTTCGCTTCTTTCTACTGAAGGGGACCGCCACTTTCTTCCACCCCTTTTCATGCTCCTCTCTTCACAAAGCAGCTGTTGTGATGTTTTTCACCGCGGTCACAATTAACCTCTGAGGCTGGGCAGGGAGCCAGCCCCGGCACAACTCAGGGCGCTAGAGAGCCCATCAGGTAAACAGTATGATAAGCTTTGCTGCAAAAATTAGACATTGTTTTGAAGTGAGAGGCAGTTGCTATAGTGACTGTTGCTAATTAACTGCATTCAGCCAGGGGAACAAAGGGCTTAAGGGTACTCAGGATGGCGTCTCTCGCAGAGAGCTATGCGCGGTGAATATGTGCGATCCCGCGGGTCTCTCTGCACCAAAATACCTGCGCCTCTGCTTCTCTCCTCCTCGTGAACGAGCCAGGAGACGCGCGGCGGTCATTTTGTCGAGGCTAAAGGCTGCTGGACACCAATTAGAGAACTGTGTGAATCTCCATGCTGTCGAGTTCGAAGCTGCCCTAAAACAAAAATAATCATCCAATCCCCAGCCAATCAGGGTGCTTCATCAGCATGGAGGACCTCTCAAAGGAGATCTCATCAGCTCCTGTGGCATTCTGGAGAGTGGCCTGCCAGCTAGTGCATTTCATTAAAGCCATGGTACACAGTGAAGAAGTAACACAGAAACATGAGTCACAATGTTGTAAGGTCACTGTTCCGATTTGTGTTTTAAACAAAATGGTGACCTGACTGACAATTAAAAAAAGTTTACTTGATGATCATTAGATTTTGATAAGATTTGCAGAAGATTTGCAGAACGATCAGTGGGTGGTCACTACTGAAAAACAACACATTTTCAAGATTTGGCCAAACGACTAATTTACAAATCAAGAAACCTGGATTTTTTTTAACAGGGATAAATGTACACATGCAACTCCCCTGAGAATGTTTTACTGTGATAATTGTCTTACAGTTAAAAACTGCTTACTAGTACTGCTATAAATACATGAATACATACATAAAAACCCATTAAGAGAAAAAAAATCACTAATCTCTAGTCAGTTGTCAGATGACTAGATCATTGAATATTTTGTGTTTCACATGGGATCGTGGTGTTTTCACCACACTGTAAAAATGATTGCAATTTTAACTGTAAAATACCGTAAAAATGCTACAGTAAAAATGCTTACTGTATTTTTACAGAACTATTCTGGCAACCACAGCTGACAACAACAGATTTTTTTTTTACAGTGCAGGCTTCTTAACAATCTTAACCAAAAAGGCTTCCTTGGGCCAATTACCAGGCACCAGGAAGACCAAGTTTCAACAAGTTTTGCTAGTTAACATTATGGTTATAATGGTCCACCAACTCGACCATCACCCAACCAGCACTAACCATCATAAACCAGCCTGGTTTGGCTTTAGGTTTAAATTTTGGGTAAGATTTTTATGGAGGGGGTCAAACTGACCTAATTTGATTCAAGAAAATTTAGAAAAATCTGGTAAACAGTAAACTTTTAACAATTACTACTCACACAATACACAAAAATAAACATGATTTTTTATAACTGTATATCAACTACATTTTAAGCATTTTTGTTGTAAAAGCAACAAAGGAAAAGCAGGGTTTTTTGTGCTTTCCTGAAGCTCAAACAGTAGAGGCACTTGCAGAGAACATGGGATTGATTCTTAGCAAAATTATCATTTCTTTAGATAAAACCATCTCCCAAAAACATAGCCTAAATGTTAATACCCTCAAAGGGTGGTTGAAAAACTGATTACATTTAAAAAAAAAAAAAAAAAAAATATTATTATTATTATTTTGGGTCTGTGCAGCTACCTTTAACCATGAAGTACGTGGATCAAATTAACCCACAAACATCATTAGCATAATATAAATTTCATACACACATTTCCACAACACATCAGAGTGTCAACACTTTGCAGGCATGCTCAAGACCCTAAATGAGAAAAAGTCACAAAACTTCAAGAGAAACATCATCAAAAATCGATAAATGTCAGATCGACAAGCAACATAACATAAGGGTTAAATACTAGCCTTTTATCAGAAAGGAGTGTTCGCAGAAAGGTCAGAAAATGATGATAGTTTAATGCAATTAGGCATAAATAAAAAATAACTGTACATTATTTTTTAGTTGTATTTGCAGAATGACAACAAAAGAATTTCAGCTGATCAAATTTCTAGATTTCAAGGGTCTATTTTGTATATGGGCCACAACAGACATGCACAACAACCCAAGAGTCAAAATAACCCTGTATAGAAAAACGGCCCATTAACCACATTCAATTCACCAAAAATGCCAATCAAGTCTGTTTCTCTAATTTGTCCCGGAACCCCACTGACAGACGCACCCGCTTGTTTTGACAGTTGTAACGGCCCTTATTAATGGTTGAGTGAGTGAGCGGGTCACAGTTCACGGTGTGATGGCTTTGGCACTAGGACCCAGTGACAGCTGCAGAGCTGAAAGAGGAGACTATACAACGACTCTACGCTCAAAGAGAGGGCAGCCGCAATCTGCTGCCTTCAGTGTCCCGCCAAACTTTGTAAAAGCCCAAGCACTGCCTTTCAGAGCTCTACTCAAGATACAACGCTCAAATAAATAAAAAAGGTTTGTTTTATACTGACATTTTTCATTCCTGCTGTTTTCTGAATACACTGTAAAAAATGTTATGACCAGTAAATCATGGCAACTTATGTTTTTACATTAAATCATCAAAAAAGTTAAGCAATTTCTACTTTTTTTGTAAGTTATAAGAAATTCAACTTGGTTTTTTATGTCAGTTTAATGTAATTTAAGTTGAACTGTACAACCAAGTTTATTATACTCAAACATTTAATGCAGCAACTGAACTTAAGTTTTTAAACTGAAATACATGGATTTTTATTTTTATTTTATTTTATTTCATTTTATTTATTTTTGTTCCCAGTGTACCGTTAAATTTAAAGGATTTGCTGAGAAGTAAGGGGAACTAAAATACATGTTTACGTTTTATGTGTTTATGTTTGTGAACATTTCATTTTATTTAACTGTATTTTTACATTATTTTGAACTTAACAATAATATGTGGCTTATATACCAACTCAACTAATCTGTGTTTTATTTTCTCTCAACAATAGTCAGGTGCAACTTATTTTCTGGAAAATACAGTGCACAGATTTATTGTACATATTAAAGGTATCATTATTTGTCATTTTTGAAAAATTAAAAAAAAAACGTTTTACATTAATCAGTTAATTTATGCATGGATATGGTGCTGCTCATTGCCGTTCTCATTGCTGTCAAAATAAAAGTCAGGCGTTCCGCCAAAACAGCCTGACAGAAAAATATATCAGCCAATGCCGATAATTAAAATTGTCAAATTGCCAAAAATTGTCGATATATCGGTTGACTACTACAAACAATAACTTATTTCATGTTCTGTCTTAAAGGTGCCGTTGGAGATCTCGGAAAATGCTAACTTTAGCCTGATAGCACTGAAAGCGAATGTCCCACCCTCCCTGCAATCGCCGTCCAAAGCCACGCCCCCTGAACACATACGCTCAAAGAGCAGAATACCAGAGACAACATTAAATTACTACAATAGGCTACATCAACGGTCCAGTTCAAAGCAAGCATATATGTTCCATACAAAGGGCAATTAAAGTGTGCTAGACGTGAATTTAAATGGTATTTATTTACAGAGGTATATTATGTCACACTTCTCTAGTAAGTTTCGTCTGTGTGTGAAGATGCTGCGCAGCGCAATCCGTGAATGAATGTTCCGAAGTGAAGTAAACTTCAACGGATTTCCCCTGCTCAGGGAGTAGGGAGCAATGAACACTGTGTAGGGAGCATGTCAATCGGAACACAGTTCATGCACGTAGCTCTCTTCTAACGAGCTGGTTATCTGAATCGGGTGTGTTAACTAAGCGAGACATGCAAAATATGCAGAGTGGGGAGCGCGAGGACTGCAACTGGGAACCGCTGGGCTACATCATGTGTCATTCACCGGTGAGAAAACTTTATAGCACAGTTAGTGAAAGTACTACAATACCAGGAAGGAAGATCGGGTTGTTGATGTTTGCCTGCCATTCTCGCTCTGTCTGCAATAGCGTGCGTGAACGCGCTGATGATGTATCGTGTCTGCGCGAACAGGGTGCGCAGAGGTATGCAAATACATACGTTGACAGGCAGGTAGGAGAGAAAATTAAAACGCTCGGACCGAGGGTTTTGATTGGGTGAACATTTCTTGGTCCTACACCTTCCACAGAATATATAAATACAGATAAATACATTTAGACCACTTAACTTAATGATTGCTATCAGGATGTAAAGAGACTTTCAACCAGAATAACAAAAAATGTTTCTGAAGACAATCACCTATGATACCTTTAACCATCAGATCAAATTGATTCAAATAGTATTTCTTGATGCTGAAATTTTTTTTATTTTGTTAGGACATGGTGTAGGATGAACTGGCTGAAGGGAAGGCCTCTCATCCAGACTCTTTCTTTTCGGTGGAATTTAACGTCCCTTTTCCAGAGCCAGTTCCTGTCTGCAGGAACAATTTGCTATTTTATGCTGAATTAGGACTTCTGCCTGCAGTCTTTCTCTTTATCCTCACCATGATTGCAACATACAGCCTCCTATTTGCTCTGTTATTCGTCTTTTCTTCCAATACTTTCACCGTTCTGTAACAGATTATGAGCACAACCAAAAATCTCCCAAACAAACAATCATGAGGTCTTCATTTCAGGAATAACTGAATCAATATGCTTTTATAGCATCAAACCTAAACTTTGCTGGCAGGGATTTGTTTACAAATCTGATTTGTCTACAGTATGCGATCATCTGCTTGTAATACGTATTACATGTGTAACAATGCGGCCCGAGACACTGTGCTGCTTTCTTGTTGTCTCTGCCTGTGGTCTGGAGGACTGTGAAACATTACTCCTGAGGCTATGATGGACATCGCTGTTGAGTAAACATGCAACCGGACACCCTGAACAGCTGCTAAAGCTGACCTCTCGTCAATCTCTGCACTCTCAGACAGGTCAGCAACCCCAGTGCAGCACACCAGCTCTCTACTAGTTACGCAGTCAGGTGATTTTGTCGTCACAATTTCCTGCTGGATCTACATTGGCTCACATATTACTTCCTCTGTACAAATGATATACAGCAAACCATAATACAAAATTCAGGACTGTTTGTGCAACTGTAAAACATTAAGTTCATGAATGCAAAAACTCCTGTTCTTAATCAGCATCTTTTTTTTTCGAGTAAAAATACCTACATTTAAAACAACATATTAATTTATGTGAGGGGCAAAATTGTATGTTAAGACTCCTTTAAGAGAATTATCATGAAAGTTACATAAGTTTGAAGTTCCATTAACAGTTTCAAGCATAAACCTTGAAAAAAATACATTTCATTCATAAGGTTTATGCTAAAAGCACAAATCTACTAATGCAACAAAAAACTTTATATAAGATATATTTATTTATATTTATATGGCAAATCTACTAATGCAATAAAAAATTTTATATAAGATATATTTTAATTATTTAAATGGTCAAATACGTAAATACATTTTTTTTTACTTTATGCATACTCCAAAAAATATTAAGCAGCAAAACCTTTTTTTAGTCAAC
The DNA here is from genome assembly GCA_021397915.2 of Tor tambroides. Lineage (NCBI taxonomy): Eukaryota > Metazoa > Chordata > Actinopteri > Cypriniformes > Cyprinidae > Tor > Tor tambroides. Next base: position 55,688 of record JAFVLL020022798.1, on the reverse strand, counting down.
AAGAAGAAAAATATTTCTTGAGAATTAAATGAGAATTTTAGAATGATTTCTGAAGGGTAATTCAGATTTGCCATCATCACAGAAATAAATTACATTTAAAAAATGTATATATATATATATATATATATATATATATATATTCAACTTATCTGTATGTATATATATATATATATATATATATATAGGAACCAGGTATTTTAAATAGTCACGATATTTCACAATTACTGTTTTTACTGTTAGGGCCTTTGTGAGCATAAAATTCCAAACTTTTGAATTGTAATGTAAATCATTTGTAGTAAACTCTGGTTTTAAGTTGTTGTTTCTGCATAAACTTAAATAACGTAATGAAGAAAACCACAGAATAAACCTTCTTTATATCAGTCTGAGCACTGCTGAATCTTGCACTTGGACTTGATCATTTAAAACTGGTCAGCCAAACCTATTTTCATGCTTTAATCCTGAACAGAGGGAGTGAATGAAAGCAAGTTTGAGAGCAGAGGCTGTGTAGGGTGTTTCGGTGGCAGCGTGGCCCGAAAAGCTTTTGGTAGTGGCAGCTGAGAAGCTTTGCTGCCACTCCTAAACTTTACATTTCATTTGGCCGGAGGGGTCACATGACAGCTGCAAACGAATGCCCCGAGGGCCTTCTGCTTTCACTTGACACTGACAAGCTGTGAGGGACTCCAACACCGCAGAAAGAAAATATTCCCTCTTTCCATGACATCACCCAGCCAGGAATGGAGGAAAGGGGGAGGACGGCAGGAGCAGGAGAGAAGGAGGAGGGGGTGGCACAGCTGGTGACAGCCGCAGTACCATCTGCTCCTGACTAATAGTTCATGCTGCTTTACTTACACTCCCACTACTCAACAACAACCGAACGAATGGGAAGCCTGCTGCAGAGGCCCGCGAAGACTTCAGAGATTCCTGATTGACAATTACTCTCATCTTCTCCACCACTTCACTCTCATGTGATTCCTCAGAGCCCTCTGTTTCACTTCTCACCTCCAGCGATCACCTCTGGGACGATCCAAGAGTTCTGAAAGCTGAGGCTACGTTGTAGGGGATTCGTGTTAACCAGACGCAAAGTGACAAGTTACTAGCAACAAGTAATTTCTCGGTCCACAGTAAAAATGAAATATTTCAACATACTTAACACGAAAACAGTGTTCGCAATCCATTTTACTTTAATAATGGGATGTGAAACAAGATATAAATCTAGGAGCTGAAAAAGTGGTATTCACTTAAAAAGTATTCAGTTAAAAAGTGATCAGGTGGCTGAAGGAATTTAATACAATAGGCAGGGCTCTAGACTGCGACCAAAATGGTCGCATTTGCGACAATTTTTTGAGAATGTGCGAGTTAAAACTTCAGGTGGTCACATTTGTGCGAGTGCATGGTCCACGCTGCTCCAAAGTGTCTGCTCCATACAGCGTGCGTTTGCAGAGCCACGGCACATTGTAGCAGAACTCATTTCAATGATCATGTGAAGTGAGGCGCTTTCAGTACTAGCGCTTCGGGTGTAGAGCCTGGTTTATACTTGCCGCGTCAGCACGAGTGCGAAGGTGAGCATGGCAAAAATGACGCGAATATTGAGGAAACGATAGCGGACGGAGGATTTGGTGTTCACGGTAAAGTAAAAGTCTGTTTCTTAAAACTAGAGAAGGTGAACATGTTGGTATTCTTGTGGAAATGCAAGCACTGTCACCGACAGCCAGTTTAGTTTTACTTTTCTTTTTGTTTTAATTTTCAAAAGCTTGTTATCTTTGCTGTTTACCTCACGTGAAGCTATGGAGGCTTCCTTTTATTTTATTTATTTATTTTCTTATTATTTATTTGATTCCTCAGTGTTTGCTAAACGTTCTGTAATTTATTAGTCCGTATATAACACAGCATGTGGTGTAGACTTATTCATTTTTGTTAATAAACGTTATGTGAGCTAGTTTGTCATTGTAGCCTATGTTTTATTGTTGTTGTGCTTTTTAATTAAGAATAACAATGAATCCATCTTTTGTTTTAGTCTCAAAAAGTGAAAGATGAATAGATGTAAGGAAAACACTTTTTTTTCTTGTAAAACGTGACAACAAGATCACAAATTCGAAGTGAAAGCATCTGGCTTATAACATAGCAAAAGAAGAATTCCCCTTAATAAAATTCAAATCACAAATAACACTAATTATGAAAAAGAACGGGTTGCATGTTAACCTCTTTCGTTACTTTATAACTATAATGATAAAAGTTCATCAGCATACACTGATTTATCCCATGTTGTAGCAAAAAAATAAAGAAATAATAATAAAATTGCGACCAAATTATGTGCTCGTGCGACCAACTGAAAAAGTTAGTCGCAAAAGAGTGACCAGTTGGAAGAATGAGTCTAGAGCCCTGATAGGGCTTGGTGACGTCAGCTGAAAAGGAAAGTCGTTTCAGAAATAAAGCAAATTATTACAATTTGATAAAAAAAAAACAATGCATACACCAATAATAACATTTTGTCCAGTACTGTTAAGGCAATAATTATTATTTTGTGGTGCTAAAATGTGACACTATTTTGTAGAAATATATTAAATAAAATATCTAAACACTTGTAAAAAAGTCTCTTTTATTCTAACAATATACCATTCGCTAGTTCTGCACGATACAGGCAGATTTAAAAAAAGGAAAAAAATCTAAATCAAATTATGATTTTTCGCATACAACTTAAAATTGTGATTTAAAATGAGATTTTTAAAAATTTCGGTTTGCTGTGCTTGTTTGTATGAAACAATATGGCCATATCCTTTGATTCTATCAATATGGCTATATATAATAATAATAATAATAATAATATTATATAAAATACAAAATCAAACTTTCACAGCAAAATAAAAAACATAGAATAATAATTATTATTGTTGTTATTATTATTATTGTTATCCTGTAACTACTGTAAAATTATAATACTAGTATTTATGACTTTTTTTTTTTTTTTGAATGACCCGAATTGAAGCCAACAAGGCCAGGAACATATATTACGAAACTGGGTCAATATTGATTTCCTGTTGTTTTAACAAACAGCCATTGAGCAAGATTTTGGACCAACTAGATGTCACTGTGTCCAGGGCCGCCCAGTGTGACAAAAATTGGAAACCAAGTGATCCTAAGTGACCAGTTATCACGATCAATGGTTGTGACTGCTTAAGACAAAACCTCAGATGACCATTAAAGAGTTCTGGCACTTGCAACTGGTAGGGACAATGTGTTATTATCTGCCATATGTGACCCTGGACCACAAAACCAGTCATAAGTAGCATAGGTATATTTGTAGCTATCGCCAAAAATACATTGTATGGGTTATAGATTTTTCTTTTATGCCTAAAATCATTAGGATATTAAGTAAAGATCATGTTCCATGAAGATATTTTGTAAATTTCCTACTGTAAATATATCAAAACTTAAGTTTTGATTAGTAATATGCATTCCTAAGAACTTCATTTGGACAACTTTAAAGGTGATTTTCTCAGTATTTAGATTTTTTTGCACCCTCAGATTCCAGATTTTCTAATAGTTGTATCTC
>JAFVLL020022798.1:15366-52038 GCA_021397915.2 Tor tambroides | reverse complement strand
ATAAGCTTTCCATTGATGTATAGTTTGTTAGGATAGGACAATATTTGGCCGAGATACAACTATTTGAAAATCTGGAATCTGAGGGTGCAAAAAAAAATCTAAATACTGAGAAAATTGCCTTTAAAGTTGTCAAAATGAAAATGAAATGATTTACAGTAGGAAATTTACAAAATATCTTCATGGAACATGATCTTTACTTAATATCCTAATGATTTTTGGCATAAAAGAAAAATGGATAATTTTGACCCATACAATGTATTTTTGGCTATTGCTACAAATATACCCCAGTGACTTAAGACTGGTTTTGTGGTCCAGGGTCACATATTTAAAAAGAAGTGCAGATCATTATATTTATTTTTCTTTTGTTATTATTAATATTTATGGACTTCACAAGTAGGCAGAGCTTTTGTATGATTTTGTATCTTTCATAAAAAAAAAATATTATAGTAAAAATTATTGTACTACAGCAGCAATAACAATGTAATGAGAATCACCAGAATAAATAAATAAATAAATAAATAAATATTCTGGGCATTCTGAGTTTTTTTTTTTTTCTTTTGATTTCGGAATTTTGGATGTGTTTTGTGAGATCTACCTGTGTACTGATTTGATTTTTGAAAGGATTTCAACCAAAGGAAGGTTTTTGATTTTTGACTGCATACATCACTTTATGTCAGTGTCAAACTGCATGTCGATTTCAGGCACATTAAAGTTTTTTATTAAGTCTTGTGCATTTATATTGGGCTTTTCCCCCCTCCCTTTTTGGGTGAGTCAGTCTGCAATGCATCAAGACAAGGTAGTGTTTAAATCATTTTTAACATACTGGATCCTGTTTAAACTTTTTTAATCCAATATTAAACATTTAGTGCTGTACGTGATTGGATCACCTGAGATGGATGTTAATGCCAATGCCACCACCCTTCAACAACATATACCGTACACACGCATTCACTATAAACACACACACACATCCTCCCTCAGTCTATAATAACAACTAAAACCTCCATGGCAGGTGAGAGTCGCAACCCAGGAGAGCAGGTTTACAGATGCATAGCACCAGGATGTGAGGGATTTGAAGGAAGAGAGCAGGGAAAGTGCATTAGTAAGACCCTCACTATAGGAGAGAATAGGACTCTAATCCTTGTGTATTTGAAGGTTAGAGAAAGGGGTTCCTCCCCCTTTGCAGGAGATTATCAGGCTTTGCACAGCGCCACAGGAATGCCAGGAATGCTGGGTCGTCTCTGCTCAGAGGCCACAGGCTCCGCCCTGCACTGAAAGCTCTCACTGATTGGTTTAAACATCACTGACGGACATGTAGACTCACCAATAAGATGGTGAAGTTCTCCAGGACGCTGTTCATCATGTATTTCTCAGGCAGGTGTTTGAGTTTGTGGATGAAGTTGATCATATATTCACACATGGGAGATCGACTTATCCGGTACACAAAGCGTCCGTTCTCAAAGCGAGCGTACTCCGTCTGAGAGGACAGATGAGAGAGATTTTTTTTTAATTCAATTCAATTCAAGTTTATTTGTATAGCGCTTTTCAAGATACAAATCATTGCAAAGCAGCTTTACAGAAAATTTTAAGTTTTTACGTTATATTTAGGAGTAGTGGTGACTATGACAGAAATGTACAGTAAAAATCATGCAGTTAGTTACAAATTGCATGTAATCAATCAGAAGGTGAACACTATTAACTGCAATGATTATATGTTGCGATTAAACTTATAGCAAAATTTGGTAGATTTGTATATTGTTCCAGGGTTAGCATCATCTGAGTGAAATTAAGTTTGTTTTTAATGTTTTTAAAAGAAATATCTAATGTTCACCAATGCACTGTAACAGCAATATTTTTGAAATATTATTACATTTTAAAATAACTGTTTTCTATTTTAATATTTTTTAAAATGTAATTTCTTTCCCTGATGACAAAGCTGGATTTTCAGCATCATTACTCCAGCCTTCAGTGTTACACGATCCTTCAGGAAAAAATTATAATATGCTGAATTGCTGCTCAATTATTAATAATGGTATATACTTACTTTTGAAAACAGCTAATAAATACTGCTTAATATTTTTTGTGGAAACATGTTTTTCAGGATTCTTTGAAACATCTGTTGTAACATTCTAAATGCCTTTAATGACACTTCTGATCAATTTAATGGGTCCATGCTAAATATAAGTATTTCTTTCTTTCTTTTTCATTTTTTTTTCCCTACCCCGTACTTTTGAGTGGTAGTGTATCACTGTTACCTCAAAAATATTAAGCAGCAAAACTGCTTTCAACATTGATAATAAATGTTTCTTGAGCACCAAATCGGCATATTCAGAATGATTTCTGAAGGATCACGTGACACTGAAGAATGAAATAATGGCTGCAAAAAATTCAGCATTAACATCACAATTTTATATATATATATATATATATATATATATATATATATATATTAAAACAATACAGGTCTTTTAAACTGTTTTTACTGTATTTGGGATAAAAAAAAAAACGGTGCAAATAGCCCATCTTGTTGGCAATGGCTATTTACACTAACTCCACCCACTAACGTGTGGTTGAGTTACTCAACACTAATAAAAGACGCCAATTCAACATTAGTTACAGTGGCGCAGGTGGTAAGATATATGCGTTTTGACGCGCGCGACCCGAGTTCGAGCCCGCCTTTTGCCGAACTTTTTTTTCTCCCTTTTCAAATCTCATATTGCATCAAAAAGGCATTTATTTTAAACAAAAATGAAGGAAATAATCAAAAAGGTGAAAATAAGTGTATCGGGTAGGTGTAGGGAGGGCTTTATTGTCCCAATAAGGTGGAATGCATTTAATAATTTGAATTAAAACTATAATTTGCCCATTCATACGTTATTATTGCGTACTGTTTTATAATGTACGACAATACTGAGGTGCAGATAATTGCCACTATTTGCAATAAGTAGTATAAATAGCAGAAAATCTTGCTATTTTAACATAGTGTAAATAGAATCTATAGCTATTTGCACTTATTGCACTTAGTGTAAATAGCATCTATCGCTACTTACACTGAGTGCAAATAGCCGCTGCCAAAAAAAAAAAGCATTTCAAAAGCATTTAAAAATCTGAATTATTCCAACATTCATTCCTACTTGTGACCAGTAATGTACATATAAAACTACAATGATACCACATTAACATTTTAAATTTTTTAAGCTCACATTGTCTCAAATTGTGCTTAGATGAAGATATCAGAGTCTTCAATTAAAATTCTGAGACTTCTCATCAAATTCTCCCAACACAATGTGTACTACCAACTAAGAATTCCATTAAGTGTCCTGAGTAATAAAAGAGCAATTACATTTCCTCTGGGAAACATATTAGAGGAAGAACATTTATTGCTCCATTTAGACAATACAACTGTACTCAAAAACGAACACTTGAAATTTACCTCCACTTTCTCAACGACCTGTTTGCCAAACGAGCAAACCTTTGTGGAGCAAGTGATGGTCATGTTCTCCGGGCTCTCGTACTGACTGCTCACTCCATAGAAAGCCCCAGTTTCGTCCTGAATGTTGCAGTTCAAGTCAGCCTATGAAGCAATGAGATTGTAGCTTTAATTCTCAATTTAATAAGCCACACTGTCAAATACTTCTATTACAGAGAAATCTACAGCAGAACAAATGGATAGATCAATCAACCAACATATAACAAAACTGCCATCTAGTGGAGACTGTAAGCACAGCTAAAAAAAACCTATATGGAGGATTCTGAAGACTTATACTTCAGTTTATTCCTTACATAAACACAAAACTTGTATGAAACTTTTAACCACTACGGACTTTCTGCAGTATATTGGTGTTACATGTAACCATGTAAGAAAAAAGTCAGTTATGGAAGACCATGAGGGTGAGTAAATTCCTTTTAGCTTGCATTATACCTACACTAAACTACCAACCATGGCTATTTCTACATTTTAGTCTATTCGGGTATTAAAGAAAAAGGCTGTCTAAGGTTGGAAAGAATAGATTAAATAACTTTGAGTAAAAAGGCACTCAAAAAAATTCTGAAAAAGAGTGGTAAAAAGAACAGCTCGCTCTCCGCTCTTTCAGTAAGCTAACACGATGTTCATTACCGAGAAAGCTCAAATATTCATTTCTGGCATACTCTCTTTTCATTAAGACAAGCCTGTTACATTTTCACATCATATTCAAGAGAGGCATTATTGTGCAGATCCAGAGTTTCATTTGAAATTCAGATCCTCTGTCCATATGGTCGAGCAGCGCTCCAAACCAGGCCAATAGGCTAGTTGTAAGCTAGTTAGCATTTCACAAAATGCATGCAATGTTTGAATAGCTATTAGAGGAGCAACCAGGTCATCCAATTGTTTCGCGATATTAAACGGAATAAGTGCGAGCTTTGATCATGGACACTTCAGCTATGCCGTGCCAAATATAGCGGCGGCGGCGGCGGTTTGGACGCTGTCTTTAAAACTAAAGTGGCCCAGTGTCTTTAGGGAAATGCAGGATTATTCATGCATGTAATCACTCGGTGGATAAATATTTGCGTTAAATAGGCAGTTGTATGGGTGGTAAACATGAACTGTGGTAATTTCGCTCTCATTAATGTAGAAACCTTGGCACAGGCTGGGCATACATTACACAGCACACTGCATATGTGTTTATTTTTAAGCCTAAATAAAAAAATACTAAGTTTTTCTTGGACTAATTGTGCATTATGATGTCTTCTTTTGTAGATAACTGTCCCGTGCATGTTGGGGGGGAGGGGTGTCTGTGAATCACTAAACAGATGCTCATTCTTTACAGAGATTCACTCACCCAGAACTTTATGAGAAAGAATGAATTCTGAGGACCCTTGCCAAACAATTCCTTCAGCCCTCCTTTCTTCTCAGGAAATTTGTCTAAATCTGACGAATGTCCACTACATCGACCAAACTATCAACTAAGTAATTTATCAGCCGATGTACACGAAAGATGCTTGTTATACTGCACAGAAAAACTTTGCATCAGTGGTGTATCAGCAATGATGACGATTGTTTAGTTTTAACTTAGTACTATCCATCTATTCACAACTGTTGATTAATAATGCTAATTATTCACACTTAATCACATATGTGACCCTGGACCACAAAACCAGTCATAAGGGTACATTTTTCGAAAGTGAGATTTATTTATTGAGATTTTATCTTCTAAAAGCTGAATAAATAAGCTTGTTATGATAGGACAATATTTGGGCGAGATACAAGTATTTGAAAATCTGGAATCTGAGGGTGCAAAAAAATCAAAATACTGAGAAAATCGCCTTTAAAGTTGTCCAAATGAAGTTCTTAGCGATGCATATTTCTAATCAAAAAATAAGTTTTGATATATGTACAGTAGGAAATTTACAAAATATCTTCATGGAACATGATCTTTACTTAATGTCCTAATGATTTTTGGCATAAAAGAAAAATTAATAATTTTGACCCATACAATGTATTTTTGGCTATTGCTACAAATATACCCCAGCGACTTAAGACTGCTTTTGTGGTCCAGGGTCACATATATCAATATTATATTTGGTGAGAAAAGCCCCCTAAATGGAGAAAATTCACATTCGTATATTTTAATATTTTGGCAGACAAACAAATGTCTGAATAAACATGACAAAAGGTTAATGATCATTTATTTAAAAAATAAATGAATAATAATAATAAATAATCTTGCTTAATGGTGCTAAATTATGCATACTATTGTTCATTGTTACTTCATGTTTGTTCATAATAGAAAAAATGTTATGCCCCCAGACATTTTAAAAATATATTAGCAAATGTAGAAATTAACATGCCATAAAGTGTTCATTGGTAGTTCATGATATTTAAGTTAACAAATTGAATTTTATAGTAAAAAGTGTAACAATTAGATTTCTTAATTCGGAGATATTCACAAATGTACCACAGCATATAAAAGAACTATAACACATATTAGCCATGGTACTTCAATATAGTACAGAAACAATACATGACAACATCCGAATTATGTTACAGGACACTGTATTTTGACAGTCCTCAAAGTCAACATAAAATGTTATTCACAACTCATTTTCACTGTATTACGGTTATATTACAGTATGATCATATTTCTGAGTAAAACATTTATCTGAGATATTCAAAGAGCCAAAAATGTAGGGTGGGTATTTTTCCCCATTGGCAAGAGATTGAATTGTGAGAAGTATGTACGTGTTGCATACTAGAATGTGTGTTTTCAGTCAACTGTGGAGGACTTCTTTCTAAAAACGCTCACTTTTGAGGAGGTTTTTTGACTAGTAGGCTAAAGGTCAATGATGAATCATGTGCAATAAGACCAGGAATGTGTATTAGGAATTAAACTAGCTCCATTTTAATTTCATTTCGACTTATAGTGACATAAAGAAGCGACTCACAGAATCTGGATCTCTCTGGTGCTCAAGAAAAGCGGAGAACTCCACCAGTCTGAGTTTAGATGTGCCGATAGATCGGCCCTGCCAGGCGGGCACTGCGGGTGCCGGTGCTGTCGGGGGCTCATAACCTACACACACATATGCACACACTGAATATTAGCTCTTCTAAACAAACAGAATGCTACATCTGAATGTGAACTGATCAAAAAAACATGGCAAGCGGTGACTGACATACTTGAGATCGTAGTTGTGACTGCTGGCTGGATAGGGTACGCTTGCTGAGCAAATGGCTTGATGCTAAAACATAGACAAAGGAGAATTAAGAACAGGAAAACGAGCAGCCTGAAGTTTAGCGGCACTACAAACTGAAGAGATTAAGAGGGTTACACAGCAAAGAAGAAACAAAGCTGCACAAAGTATTCAAACTTGGATTCAACCCATCCCTGTTTCTGGAAAGGCTTCCTCTATCTCTGATCCCTCTGAGGAAAAGGGAGAAAGCTGGAAGGGTTGGGGAAAATACAGACATCAAGAAGAGGCGAACGACAATAAAGCAGACAAAACAGAGACAGGAGGAATAAAGAAGATCTGCATTTCCTGAAGGAAATGCCAGTGCTTGCAAGGCAGCAAAAGAACCACATTAAAGTTTTGGGCTATAAATTTAGTCATGACACTCAGTAAAAAATATGAATTAGAAATATGACATCCCACCAGCCTTCCCTCCTCCTGCTCTCACATTCTCTTGATTTCATTGGATATAGCAACTTTCTTGCTGAAGGACTGTGTGCACACCTGACAACTGGCTGACTAAATTTCAAATAAGCTTACTAATTTACAAGTGTGCATACTAGACAGCATTGGCAGCATGCATATAAACTGGCCATAATCTAGGGCTTTTTGCTGCACACTAGTTGTGGAATTAAAGAATTTGTCTTGTAGTGTACACTTGTCTTAAAGCAGTGGTAGATGCTTTAAACCAAACAAACCTGTTGATTAAATTTGTAATTTTCATCCTAATAATCCTAATAAATCTGTATACTGTATATATATATATATATGTGACTATGAACCACAAAACTAGTCATAAGTGTCAATTTTTCGAAATTGAGATTTATACATAATCTGAAAGCGGAATAAATAAGCTTTCCATTGATGTATGGTTTGTTAGGATAGGACAATATTTGACCGAGATACAACTATTTAAAAATCTGGAATCTGAGGGAGTAAAAAATAAAAATATTGAGAAAATCACCTATTAAGTTGTCCAAATGAAGTTCTTAGCAATGCATATTACTAATCAAAAATTAAGTTTTAATATATTTATGGTAGGAAATTTACAAAATATCTTCATGGAACATGATCTGTACTTAATATCCTAATGATTTCTGGTATAAAAGAAAAATGGATAATTTTGACCCATACAATGTATTGTTGGCTATTGCTACAAATATACCCCAGTGACTTAAGACTGGTTTTATGGTCCAGGGTCACATATATACACACCCACACACAAATTACATTAAATAAAATATAAATAAAATATTACACTCAATTTTGTAATATTAAATTAGACAACACACCTAAGCATGAAATTATGCGCATTAAATTTTGAGTCTAACCACACCATTATGGTAAGAGTAAGCAGTAAATTAACTGCAGAAGAAGAAGGTGAAGAATAAGATGATGAAGAAGGTAAAGACAGTGGAGAAGATGTAGAAGGATGTGCAGAAGAAGGTGAAGATGGTGGTGAAAAAGAAGAAGGTGGTGAAGACCGAGTTGCATAAGAAAGGGAGGAAGTTAAAGACTGTGGTGAAAAAGAAAGTGCAGAAGGTGAAGAAAGTGGTAGAGAAGAACAAGAAGGAGGAGGTGCAGGAAAAGGTGAAGGCGGTGGTGAAGAATAAAAAGAAGGTGGAGAAGAAAATGAAGATGGTGAAGAGGGTGGTGGTGAAGAAAGTGAAGACAGCATCAGTGAAGAAGATGCAGAAAAAGAAGGTGATGAAAAAGAGGGTGAATACAATGATGAAGGCACAGAAGAAGAAGAATGTCTGATGTGCCTTGCAAGCACTGTAGCAAGAGGAAAAGCTTTAGTGGGCCAACGGGAGCAGAACCTCTAGTAGAGATACTCACTCTTGTGAGGATCCAGGCTGGCCCGTGGATATCATGCCCTGCCAAAACTAGAGAATTAGATAAATAAATAGACAACAAAACACAGCCTATCCACAGGCACACACACGTCTGTGCACTCTTGATACATCAGTTATCACATGTCCATTGAGAAATGAGGTGGACTATGTGCCATGCAGTCTAGTTATCTTGAGTGTGGCATTAGTGGGTTTATCTGATAAAGGCAGGTGATGTGGGCACGGCTCTGAGGGTGTGTAATGGGATTGGAGCTGACGCAGGCGGCCCGGTGGCCAGCCGTGTGGCTGATATAAGTGTACTGATAGGTGGGTGCCAGAGGGCGGTCTTACCCCTGCTGCTCCGGGGAAGGCAGGACGCGGGATGCCCGGAAGACCCAGCTTGTTGTGGATGGCGGTGGCAGAGACGATCTGGGCCGAGGACATGGAGGCCATACTCTGAAGAGCTTTGTCCTTCACACTCTGATCCTTCAGTAGCATTTAGAAAAGAAATTAGGATCCAGTAAGGGTACAGACATAGTGAGCTAGGAGTTAAATGGTTTCTGTTAACAACACGGTTCGGGATACACGTTTGTACCACAGTTTTATCTCAATGCCAGAAGTCTGACACCACTAGTGTAAATGCTTCTTGAACTGTTCTCTAATTTATAACAAAAATGTACACTACCGGTCACAGTTTTGGAATAGACAGATGTCTTAGAAAGCAGTCTCTTATGCTCACCAAGGATGCATTTATTTGACCAAAAATACAGCAAAATGAGTAATATTATTAGGATTTTTCCATTTTCAAAGCAGAGTTTTTAGCAGCCATTACTCCAGTCTTCAGAGTCGCATGATCCTTCAGGAATCATTTTAAATATGCTGATTGGGTGCTCAAAAAACATTACAATTAATGCTGAAAACAGATTTAGCTGCTTAATATTTTTGTGGAAATGGTGATACACTACCATTCAAAATTTTAGGATAAGATATGAAATAACTTAAAATAAATAAGTAAATAAGCAAGCAGGCAAACCAATCAATCAATCAATAAATAAAACTTTTATTCAGCAAGGACACATTGTTTTGATCTCAAGTGATAGTAAATACTTTTACAATGATATATTGGATTTCTGTTTCCAATAAATGCTTTTCACTTGAAACTTTTATTTATATAAGAGTGCTGAAAAAAGTATAAAAAGGTAAATATTAAGCAGCAAAAATGGATTTCAAAATGTATAATAATAAGAACCATTATCTGGTTTTCTATTATCTAACCATTACCAACTGAGACTCAATAACAACTCATAATTGAGCAGCAAATCAGCATATTAGAATTACTTCTAAATAATAATGTGACACTGAAGACTGGAGTAATGAATGCTGAAAATTCAGCCTTGCCATCACAGGGAAAAATTACATTTTAAAATATATTTAAATAGTAAAAAATAAATAAATAAATAAAATAAAAATATTCCAAACTTCTGAATGGTAGTGAAAGTGCAAATGATCTCCTCAACAGCTGGAGTTAAAGCTGAACTGAAAAATAAAATGTTAGATTTATTTCAACTTTTCACTTAAATTGTTAGGTTAATTATGTAAACTGGCTATTAAAATTCTGTAGTAATTTCAAAAAATGCAAAAATAGAACATTCATGGAGAACAATACAATGATTTACAGTGTGATAACAGTAGTAAACTCCATAATAGGCTATCCTGCAATAATGACACTGATTTAGTGGTTTAATTTAATAATCATCACAAAATCCTAAATTTACTGAACTGAAACTGACTACAGAACTGTGATACAGACCGAACCGTGAGGCATTCGAAACCATCACCCCCCTGCAGTGAACACAGAATACAGGACAATAAAGCAGCCCACACCCTCACACACAAAGATCCACAGACAGAAAGCATGTTAAAAGAATCTTCAGAGCTATAAAGCCGTTGATCTTAAGAGGAATGTGCTAGCATTAAAGAAGAAAAGTCTGAAAAGCGCGAAAGCCTCCAGCACAGAGCACGGGAGATGATAATGTTTAATATTGAGCGCAGAGCTGAAAGAGAACTAAATCCAATGAGAAGTGACATTGATGTTATATATTATCCAGCTCCTACATGTCTAATAAAATGCATTGTGTCTGTCGGGAACAAGGGTTAAGTAATACTAACTTTCCTTTTCTGCAGTGTGTAATGTTCTCATTCTAAACGCTCCTATCAAGGTCATCAAACCGAGCCGAAACAGTACAGATGAACGCGTCAAAGAAAAGGGCCTGAAAGACATGCTTTCTCCTTTACACAACCTCCTTGTTATTTTCACAAGAAGGCTAAAGATGATTTCTCAATATAGACTTTTAATAACATAAGGAATGTCTGTGCATAGATGTATTTCTAAAACTGGTAATTTAATTAATCGAGTTAAAGTGTGTAAGCCTGAACGCTACAAAGGCAAACATTCCCCATGCAGACTGTATAGCGGTCACAACCGTAACAGGATGGAAGTCCTGCCTCTAAACACGTGAAACAGCCAGTGAATGGAGCACAACTGCATTGAAAAGACAGTGAAAAGCGGACACGGGTTGAGGATAAACGTGCTGGGAGCAGCGGCTCACGTATGGCTTAGAGAGAGGCAGAGAGGCTCAGAGCTCAAGCAGGTGTTTAGCAGCTGCTATACTGCGACGGCGACACGTCGATGCAAGGTCAAGAGCACTGAGAACTCATACTTACCATGCTTGTCACCTAAACGCAAACAAACAAGGTTGTATTGTCAATGTTCAATTTGCACTTTTTGCCAAGTTTAATTCAAACAATATACATGAATGATTTGTGGCAAGTCCACACATTTATACATTTGATACAGATTTATTCCTGCTGAAAAGACCAGCATATGGTGTGTTTTGGATGCTGGTGTCAGAACCAGGCTAACTTTTAACTAGTTGTGGTCCAATTAGATTCCACCTGAAAGACCATGCTGGAAAATCCTCACCAGCTAACACAGTGTTCACACCAGCTGCATGTGACATGTCACGACATGCCAAAACTAGATTGCGTCTATTAAAATCAATGGCGCCGTCTACAGTGCAAGCACCTGATGTGGTGTGATGCAATTCAGTTGATGGATGTCACATTTCTAATTTTGACAAGGTGCACACCTAAAACAGTCATTTTATTTTCCCTTTCCATCTAAAATGAAATTATTTTATTTACAAATATCATGAATTGACCGCTATTAAACATCAATTATATATATATATATATATATAAACTTTTGGCTTTTCAGCTTGTGACCACTTTTATACGCAGTTGTAACATTATGAATAAAATTGTTTCATTGCTTCCATTTGCACATTTTTTACATTTATTTATTTTTAATTGAGTAGGTAAAAATAAACCAGTTTTATTTTAATTTTATACAAAAGTCTTGAGCTGGGATGTGTTTATTAAATGTATCAGAAGCCAACTATGGTCACCTCTTCTATCATTACTAATGAAGGTTCCAGCAAACATTTGCAAACAGTTTGGAACTACAACTCTCAACTCTGTGTTTTGAAGCATATAGCTTCTTGTTAGTACGATGTGAATTTAAACAGACAATTCTCTTGAGTACAATGACATGCTAACACAGTACATTCAGTGCACATTTCAATTTATATATATTTTTGCATGTCAACAATCAGCACTGTTTATGTGCATAAATTAATAATGGGAACCCCAGGGTATTACATAAGAGGGACCCTGCAATGAATCAAACATCAAATAAAGCAAAACTACAGGGATTAATATTGAAGTATCTTCAGATGCCATGTTTCTATACAGCAGCATCTTGGAGAAATGACAATGTAGAGAAAGCTGATGACTTAATGAACCACATTTATATGGGAATAAAGGATACTCCATTTACATACTGCATGTTAATGTGTTTTAAAAAGCGAATTGCTTTCTTTTTTATACTTCGCCATTAATTGTGAATCGATTAATTAGCAGACGGTGACCATGTTACTATACAGTTTCAGGAAACGGTCATGACTAGCTAGTTTTTGAAATGCATTTTTGAAATGCTGGTTAAAAGTCTTTTCACATCCCAATAGCAACTGCTAAGTTACGTGGTCTAAATGTATTTATATCGTTTGTGGAAAGCGTAGGACCATAAAATGTTCGTCCCATCATATCCCATGGTGCGAGGGCTACGACAGGCTGCATTACCTGCCTGTCAACGTATGTAGTTGCATACCTCTGCGCAGACGTGATACGCCATCAGCGCTTCCCATTACGCTATTGCAGACAGAGCGAGAATAAAAGGTGTTATTATTGTAATATTATGCACTCTGTACTGTAATGTTTTCTCAGTGGTGAATGAGATGAGATATGACGTTGCATTCAACCCTCCACCAACGTCGTCTCTCATCGTGTCACTGGTTAGCCTCTGGTCTGCCTCGTGTTTTGGAGGAGGCATGGCTTTGGAGAGTGATTATGCAGGGAGGGTGAGAGCTTATGCGATCAACGCTAGCTTGCTATTGCTAGCCTCTCCGAAATCACCCTACCTTTATTTTCTTCAACAATACTTTGTTGTATGATATTTAATCAGTCTCTGATTGGTCCATGGTTTGGGCATGTGTAACTAGTGTACCAGCTGGTGAACAGGGTGCTGACCAGTGTAGAACTAGTCCTAACCAGCATAAACTAGAATTGAAATATTGGTCCATGCTGGTCTTTTCAGCAGTGATATAACACAGTGACTGAAATGTCGAGTTAGATAACACCACTTTCAAGGACTTCCTGAATATTACTAATTTTGAATATGACCAAATTGTGAATTCAGTAATGAAAAAGTCATTTTTATTTCATAAATATGCTTTTAGTCATCTCCTCCCCATGATATGCTAAGCCCTCTGAAGTCCCACCGCACATGCTAATAGTAAAACCAAGATTAAGGGCTCAGTGTGAGCGCTGGTCAAGCAGATGAACTGCAGAAAGCATCTTTAGGGAAGATTTATAGCTGATAATATGGCAGTTTGAGATCACTGTGGCTAGGGTTTCATTACAGACCAGCTCAAAGAGTGGCACCATAATGACAGTCATTTCAGTCAACATGTCTCAGATAAGAGCACACTGGGCAGGTTTACTATAATGCTACGCTGCAAATGGCAGGAGGGAGCTCAAATTCTTCCCCGCTCCTGATTTCTAATTTGCTTTAGATGAGAGTAGACAGAGACCCATACAAAAGCTGGCTGTTTTTACTCAGGCAGCCGCCAGTGTCCCTGAAAGACCAGCCATTCATGGCGGAAATGCACACAGACGCTCCACTAGGCACACACACACACAGACACACACACACACACACACTTACACGCATGCACACAAATGGGGGAGTCATTAATCTATCTGAGTAAACTGGGAACTGTGGAAAAGTGTGCTGGTCAAAAGGAGTTAGTCATCACCTCACAAAAAGAAAGAGAAAGAAACAGAAGGAGACAGAAAAGTCAGACCAACCTCAAGGTCCTTTCAGTAAACACAGACATTAGGAAACGACCCTTGCAGATGTATCTTAAATGACAGGTCAATTTATTATCAGATTATCCCTTCCACAAAAGGCCCCTTTTTTGTAAGCCGCAGCCTTTGTGGATGAGATGCATTTGATGTAAGGTGATTATATTCAGCACACTTTGCTGTTTATATGACTGAATCACACAGGGGGGACGATTGGACATAGTGGGAGAGAATGGGGGGGTGATTTCAGTAGTTTCATTAATGCGGCATGAGGAAAGCGTTTGACGGCCAGTGGGTTATTGAAAAAAAAAGCCAAGAGAAAGAGCCAGGAGAGAGGGGAACGCCACAAAAAGCATCTGAGCGACGGCCCTAATGGGCCTCTTTGGTCCAGACTTCTTGTGCAGAGCGTTTGGGAAGAACAGATGACCTCATTAAACTCCAGGAGAGATAAAGGCAAAGCAGTGCTGGTTTTACTCTAGACTGTGCTCTTCCTGCAGTCATGTGGCCACACGTGTTGTTTAAGCAGTGACCAGAATCCCGCTGAACTCTGACCTCCAGCTCTCAGCCACTCTCACCAGCTGAAGCGTACTGCCAGCACGAGACAACACTCCACACACGACACACACATGCAAACACGGCACACAGAAAGGCATTCATGTGACCAGCAAAGTGCATTGTGCTTCCGAGGCTTTGTTTCGTCATGTAACCGTTTCAAATTTTTATAGCATACATCTTTAAAGGACTTTTTTTTCATGGTCTCATGATGCATTTACAGAGGCAACTAGGAGCTATTTGAAGGCTGATTTACCCGAAAGGGGTATAAACATCGTGTCTGTCACTATCAAAACATTCTTGTTTTTAGAGCATTCTGACACAGCAAGTCTTACTCAACCAACAGAGTTAGTTTGGGGGCGGGGATATTTGTTTGCCTGACCAATGGACCAATAATTAATCTTTTTAGTTATTTTATTGCATGCATCTCTCTATGTCAGATCTCACAATTAATTTGGTGAAGATAGCACCATAGACATTACACTTCACCTTTCATATTAAACTTAGAATCAAATTAGAAATTGAAAAGTAAAATTAAAACTATAAAAATATTGCTGTTACTTGAAATAAAATAAAACATATATTTTAAAAAACTTTATTTCAGCCAGCTGCCAAGAGAACACTTATGCTTTTAATTTAGTTTAACTTCATGTACTAAAATGTCAAATTTAAATAAAAAATAACAAAAACTACTAAATAAACAACTAAATAACAATAACAAAAATTACTTAAAATACAACTAAAATTAAAATGAAAACGTAAAATACAAAAATAAAAAAAATAATTCAAAATAGTAATAAAAACTATAATAGTATCTCAATAATACTAAACTTCCACTTTTACAGATGTTAAAAATAATTTAAAAATGGATTTATCATTGAGAAGTAAACTTATTTTTAATAATATCTGCACTGTTTAGAAAAAAAAACAACAACTGTATAGAGTTTTTATTTAGTCCACATTCATTCTGATATATTTATTCTATTTAGTCCATATATATATAATGTGCCTATATTAGTCATTTATTAACTTGTAGAATATTTCTGTATCCCACAAAGATGGAACCTACAGATTTAGTTTGTGAACTTCAAAAAATTCCATCCCCAAAATTACAGGGATAGAAAACTGGGATTTATAAAACCTCGGTTCCAAATCGGTGAGCAGCAAAATTGTGCTGCATTATGGAACAAACTTAATAGTTGCCTTTGCTCTCCAGAGCTATTGAATTTCACATCCATATTAATTTCCGAAGCATATGCTGCTTTTCAGGTTTGCGGCATGTGCCGACAGTTCCTGCGCTCCTGCTATATTTAACCAGGAGCCGCCGTGGGACCTATAGCGTTAGACTCAGAGCACACGCACTTAGCGGTCAACGAGAGACAGAGGCCAAAGCAGCCAGGAAAACAGACGTCCACTGACAAGCGTGAAAGGAGGATGCACATCGGGGACGGGGTAAAGGCGCTGAATTATGTATGCTAAACAGGCCGTCGCATGCGAGGGATCTAGGTTACAGGAATTAGAGCAACAAGGCATTCACAGGAAACAGGAAGTGAGACGCATGGCAACCACAAGCCCAAAAGCAGAAAAGCGCATACCTTTAGCTTGGAATGAAATTCACGAGATTTCCTTCTGGCAAGAACCTGAATGTGACTAGACACCTGCGGGGTAGGGGAGGGGAGGAAAACAAAGGAACAGCCTGTAACCATGGCGATGAAAAGCCCCCCCTGCAACTGGGCAGAGCCAGACGTACCTTGATGGCAGCTTGGATTTCTCGAACTTTCTTTCTTGCTAAGACCTGTATGTGACTAGACACCTCCGTTTTTCAAACGAAACAAGAAAAGCAAAAAGAAAAAGCAATAAAGAATTACAGACATTTTAAACAAGCAAAACATTCGAGGAGGGCCTCCGTAAAAAGGAAAGCGTGGCCAAGCCGACGGCCGCCCAGCGCACCGGCCCGCTCACCTCCTCACTTAAGTGAGCTGATTAAGGAGAATGCAGGCTTCTTAAGCACATTAAGAGAGCGCAGATGTGATCTTCTGTGTGCTGAATGAGAATGGCCACGTCTAGAATTCTTCGGGGAGGAGAGCCAGAGCGGCCGTGTGGGCCCCGGGGCCCTTTAACCGCCGCTCTGCATATTCCGTCAGGTCGGAGTTGTGTTTGTGAATTATGTACTAATGGCGCATTAATAGTGATGTGAGGTGGGAGGTTGTGTGATGTTGTAACGAGGCTCTGCTCTGAGGGGTTACGTGGAGAGCGTTCCTCGTCTTAATCAGGCCAATCACACACAAGTGGCTGTTGAGCGGGCCTCGCGCTCGACGCCGTGTGTTAATGAGGTCGGCGGTCTCCGGAGGCCCGCCGCTCTCGACTCTCCAGCCTGGCAAAGTCACATTTACACATATCTCAGCAGCACAAGTGGTCCTTTGACCTTTCCAAATTAATTACAACAATCACTTCAATGGTTCAGGCTTAGCCAAATGAAATTACAATGGGACTGTTGTGATGTTTCAGCGTTTGGGTCGATTTCTGGACTTTTCGCTTTGCTGCGAGTTTGAGAGGTGTCGATCTTTTATATTAGAGTCCATGGAGGTATATGTCAATTAGGAAATCGTTTTACGTAAAGGCATGATCTTGGTTAAATACAATTTAAGCTCTGTGGCATGCTGCCGATCACAAAAGCTAATAATTAAAAATCAGGTCTCAGCTTGTATATCCAATTTCATAAAGTGTTTACTTTACGATATGGTTCTATTAGTCAACTTTAACATTAACTAGCAATGAGCAATACATTTGTTACAGTGTTTATTAATCTTTGTTAACATTATTTAATAACAATACAACTGTTCATTCCTCAGGTCCATTAAAATACCAACAGATACACTTTTTGATTTTAATAATGTATTAGTGAATAATGGAATTATCAGTAATATTAAAGAGAAAGTTCACCCAAAAATGAAAATGTTGTCCTCATTTACTCACCCTCTTGTCGTTCCAAACCTGTATGAGTTTCTTTCTTATGTTGAACATCAAAGAAGATTTTTTTCCCTACTATGGAAGTCAATGGGGACCAACAACTGTTTGGTTCTTCAAAATCCTTCAAAATATCTTATTTGTGTTCAACATAAGAAAGAAACTTATATGACATGAATGATGACAAAATTAAAATTTTGGGGTGAACTATTCCTTTAAGTACTTTTTTAATGATTAATTCATGTTAGCTCAGGTCCATTAAAAATATCAACAGATACAATTTTTGATTTTAATAATGTATTAGTAAGTAATGAAATTTTCATTAATATTAAGTACTTTTTCATTGTTAGTTCATGTGACTACTGTTAACAAATGAAACCTTATTGTACAGTGTTACCAATATTTGATTTGCTGTATGCCGTAACTGACCAATCAGAATCAATTATTTTAGACAGTATCAAAATCTTATTCTAACGCGTAAAGTTTGTTATTTAACATGCTTACATTAGCCTGATCATTTAGATATTGTGCTGCTAAATTGCTTTAACTGATTTACTATAAACCCCTTTCTTGTTTGTTTGAGGGATCAGAGAGTGGCCTGGATACTATATAACCTGGAATATTCATATAATTTAAAACAAAAGGATGTCTAGTATTATGTTTCCTGTCTGCTGTAGTAAATCTATCTGATAAGAGCTTTGAGACGGAGCCGTCTAAGCACAGCCCACTGAAGTGTTACAGCTGCACCAGCACATACAGATCACCATAACAAATTACATTACAGTCAAATGGAAAAAAACAGATTCATGGATTTAAACAGACACTTCAGTTCTGAACAGGTCATCTGTGTAAAAACATGTCTATTTAAATTGTTTTTTTTAATAATAAGCCTTTTAAAAAAGTGATGCTTTGTGTTTGCTAATGTGTGAGTGAGTGTCTTGGCCGGAGCGGCGTGTTCTCATACAGCTGAATAAAACATCTGCCGGCTGAGACCAGCGTTCAGGGTCTGTCTCTCCTACAATCGCATTAGCGTTCTTGCGCCCAGCCTGAACATGCTGCAAAGCTCCATGCTCCTGCATGAGTGGCTATGTGTGTGTGTGTGTGTGTGTGTGTGTGTGTGTCTGTGTGTCTGTGTGTGTGTGCATGCGTGCATTGCACCAACCTACGTCTATGTGTGTGTATGAGCAGGGGTGGGCGATATACCAGTAAACAATAAACCGGTAAAAATTTGTCAAGAGAACTGGTATTACAACGACCCCAACCACTGCACAGTAAAAGATGGAAGATGAAGGCTGCCTCAAATGCCCCACTTGCTAAAATAATGCTTGTTTCACACCGCAAGCCAAAGCAGTACATATTTTTCATAGCGTGCTGAACTTTCATCTATTTCCAACACATGTTTTAGGTTTTTCTGTTTAGGTGTTCTATTTTAGAACAAAATACTGGAGCAAACTATTCTTTCGTTGTTTGAAAAACACATCAGTCAGGCTTTACAGGGCACACACACTTTCTATTCATTAAATCTGACTGAATACAGACATTTTTAGCAGTTTATAGTCACAGTTTGGATTTGGGTTCAAGTTGTCGATTTTATAATATTTTTTATAATATATTTTTATATATTAACTACCATGCTTATAGAATTAATTTATTAATAGTTTAGTTATTTAATTTCTAGATATTGATTTTGTAAATTATAAGCTTATAGTTACATGTACTTAGCAACAAGAGAAGCCTAATTTTTTCTTTGAAATTTAAAAAAAGTGATTATAAGCAGATAATGTATTTAAAAATTGCAATTTTGATCACTGAACATTAAAAAAAAAAATTAAATCAAAATCTAAATCTTCAAGTATTATTAATCATTACTCTTTGAATCTCTTTTCTGTAAAATTATGTACAGAACATCATAAAAAATGATTTTAAGAACACTGTAATAGACATTTTACCTTATATCGCCCACCCCTAATTGCGAGTATCTTTTTATTTCAGCTGTCCATTGTGTGAGCTGTAAGTTTTTATCCTGCAAAGCTCAGATAGCAGGTGCATTCAACAGTACTGACTTTCCCGTTTAGTGGCATGCATGCAAGAACACGGATTCTCTTACCTGTTTCCGTGTCCTTGTCTTCCCAGTTCTGAGTTTAATGTATCTGGCAATCAGCTCATTCCGACCTACGGAAAGACAACAGATGAGATGTGTTAATGTAAAAACTTTAAGTTGAATTAACCTAATCAAAGCAGGAATGCACGGCCTTGAGTTCGTATGCATGAGCCAAAATTTCTGTAGCCTCATTTGTTCCCACCAAGTCAGCAACATGTAGCAATCTTAACCCCAGCGAATGAACAAACACGCCTAATTTAAATGAAAACTTGGCCGTGCGTGCTATTACCATGAAAATAGCCCAACAACTCTACGGCCTTTCAATTTAATCTAATTTAATCCCAATTTCTTCAAAGCCTCACGCTATGAAAAGAAACAGATCCAGACATTCATATGGTTACAGCACGTAATGGCAGAGGAAACATATTCATTTAACACACTACTGTTCTCACTAAATAATAATTAAAGCATGGTTTTGTAGCGATCTCCAATTAATGGCAGCTCTACACATTCTTGCGCCCTCGGCACTGCTCTAATTACTGATGCTAGGCACAATGACCCCTGCTTAGCCTTTTCATATGTTAATAACATACCGCCACCCCAAAACTATTACGCAAATTATAGGTAAGGAGCCACTCTAATTATGTGTCCAGCTGTAGCCAACGGTTACCATAGAGCCCTTGTTTTTTTTTTTTTTTTTTTTTTCAGGACTGTAATAAAACTAGCTTTTTAAACAGGCAACCGCAGAATTGATGTAGCTACAATTTAACATGTGTCCACCCATTTTACTTTGGAACAACAATGAACTGTATTTACTTCAAAATATAATTAGCATAAAGTAAAAAGAATATTGAATAGAAACACTAGAAACACATGTTGCTTTGGGTACATATACATATAGTATATGTTGGTCAAAAGAGTATCATTGTATCAGAAACCAGTTTTCTGTAAATAAATAAAAAAAGTATAGTCAAAGTATAGTCTTAAAAATGTATGTCAAAAGTTTAGAAACATCACGATTGTTAAATATTTTTAATATAGTCTCTTCTGCTCACCAAGGGTGCATTTATGTCCTCAAAATACAGTAAAAACACTAATATTGTGAAATAGCATTACAGTTTAAAATAAATAGTTTTCTATTGCAATATATTTTTAAAATGTGATGCAAAGTTTCATTTTCAGCATCATTAATCCAGTCTTCGGTCTCACATGATCCTTCAGAAATCATTCTAATATGCTGACTTGCTGATCAAGAAACATTTATTATTATTATCAATGATGAAAACAGTTGTGCTGCTTCATATTTATGCAGAAACCATGATATGCTACACTCCAAAAAATGCTGGGTTAAATACAACCCAGCACTGGGTAAAATATGGACGAACCCAGCGATTGGGTTGTTTAGACCCAGCAGTTGGGTTACTGCCCAGAAGGTTGGGTTAAACATTTAACACAACTGTCGGTTGTGTTCTGTCCAATATTTACCCAGCACTGGATTGTATTTAACCCAGCATTTTTTAGAGTGTACCATTCAAATGTTTGAGGCGTGTGTGTGGGAAATATGTGTTCAGTTGATTAAAAGTGACAGTAAAAACATTTATAATGTTACAAAATATTCTATTTCAAACAAATGTTGTTCTTTTGAACTTTCTATTTCTCAAAGAATCCTGAAAAATGTTTCCAAAATATTAAGCAGCAAAATTTCTATTATATTATTTCACAATATTACTGTTTTTGGTGTATTTTTGAAAAAATAAAACCAAGCTTTGTGAGCATTAAAAACTTTTAAAAATCAAACATTTTCCAAACCTTTGAAAAGTACTGTATATTTAAAATAAATGAATAAATAAATAAAAACTTCTCTTAATCAATGTGGAAACGTGTCATCACAGTCTGTAAAAAGTGTCCATAAAGAAATGACCTGAACTTTTAAACAGCCATAAACACCAGAGTAGGGCTGGGTGATTAATCGATTTTATCGATTAACTCGAATGTGTAGTTAATGTCGACTTGTTCGAATGAACATCGTTTTTTCTAAAAAAAAAAAAAAAGACGTACTACGGAACTCCTTAAAGGAAATAAATACAAGATGGGAGATAAATATGTATTTCAATACTTTCTCTCGCAGTTTTATCATTAGGTAATCATACTGTATATAAAATTGCGGGCATCAGGGAGCCGCTATTATGCCTGGCATTGAAACTGCTTTTGAATGCACGATGGCTTTTTAGTTTCACTTTCGAGATTCGCGATCACGTACTCTGTTTATACTACAGAGCGGCAGTATTACCACACATTGTACAGGATTAGATGTTTGTCATGGTGCTCAGGATCTGCAAATCATTCGTCATCGTCCTCAGTCATCTCTCCTTACTCTGTTTATGTGGTAAGTGAAATTTTATGTACTGTAATGCAGTGTTTCCCATACATTGATTTATTTGTGGCGGCCTGCCACAATATGAAAACTGACCACCACAAATAGATTTTTTTTTCAAAAAGCTTTGACTTCGTTGAATAAACAAGCACTGCACGTTTCAAAATCGAAACACTGTGCGGGTGTCTTTATTTCACTGCATTTCTGAAGGAAACCGACTGTCTTCAGAAAATTTTGGATGTCATTTTCATTTCATCTTGCATATAATGTCTCATAAAGCAGCGTTTGTGAGGAGAGCGCTAATTTGTGTACAGCGTTACCGGGGAAACCACTATTTCTCTGTGCTCTAAAAGCGCCTCCTGCTGGCAGAGAATGAATTTGCATATATGCCGCCACAAATAGAGTCCAAGTCTGTGGGAAACACTGGTAATGTAACGGGCAGCCGTTAGCAATCGCTATTTGTTTTCCATGCCTTTCTGAATACTGATTCACAATTCAGGCCAAAGGGCGTCACATAATTTTATGTCTTATGTTACGTTATTTTATGTTACATTTTCACTGTCTTTTTGGCTTGTTGTTTCTGACTGCACTTTAACCCCAAGGGGGGAATCCAGATCAAATCCCAGAAGGGAAAATCAAAACAAAATAAAGTTAGAACTTGTTTTGAACAATTTCTTTGTCGTCTGCACATTGATTTTAAGTAGGGGGGAAAAAATCGATTTAAATTGTAAATCGGATTTTTTGTGAAAAAATCGGGGATTTTTTTTTAGCCCATATCGCCCAGCCCTACACCGGAGCTCAACATGCAACTAACCACCGAGCCATGGGTCTAACAAATCACACATTAAAAGTAAAGGTAGATTTGTCGATAACAGAAAAAAAGCAGCAGATGTGTTCTGGGTGTGGAGTGGGGTGACTGGCCGTGGCGGCGGCTGGGCTGAGGTCTGTTGTTTGTGAAATGGGCACACACTGAGATGGCAAAGCCGCATCATCCACCTGCTGTGCGCTGGGCTCGCTGTGTTCAGGTGGGCTGGGTAATCTCCTGAGCTTCTGCTATTAGGCACACCTGTCGTGTGAAAGGGAATCTCTTTCTCACTCACCTCCTCTCTCTTACATACCAGTCATTTTCCTTTCTGTCAGTAAAATCTGCCAGTAAAGTCTTAAAACAAAGGGGAATCATAAAGAACGAACTGCACCTGCTGTTATCAGTTTTTCTTTGCACATCCTGTTTCAGAACTCAATTCACTAAACAAATTATGCAAATGAGGTAATGATGAAAACACACCCACAAAATCACTGCTAAACACAATCTGTATGCCACTATTCCCAATATTTCAGGGTCGGTGCTAGATAGTAGAAGATGCAGCAGACCAAAACAATCTGCCATACTTTACTGAGACTCTACAGCATCACCACACCTAAATCATCTGGATATGATCGATTACAATTACTTCTTCAAATTCCGCTGCCTTGATCAACAGACAAATATACATCTTTTTAAAATAAAATTCTTCTTACTGCCTTTTTTTAGTTTTTTAGCATGAAATATTTTAGCAGACAAATTTACTAGAGATGTGAATAAGATTCTGAAGTGTGCATCAAACAGACACTTTAGTATCCCATCAGGACATGGGAGAGGATTTGAAGCGGCCCAACTGATGTTGCTAGGTCAAATAACAATGACAATATGATGGATGTCGTACTTCTATACTTCATTCATATTTCACACATATAGAATATACTTTTTAATGGTTGAAGTAATTAATTAGTAATTACAAAGTAACTACAAAGTAATTACTATTCAAAACAAGTATTCCAGATTTTGAGTCCTGATATAACAATATAACGTTACAACAGATTTTTTCTTCTATTGTGACCTGCATCCAAGTGTAACAGATTATCAAAAATTTAAAAAATTGTATCTATTTAGCAGTTGTTAACCGAATTTGGGTATGTAGGCGCTGCACTAAAAACTGTAGGGAGATGAGCATGAGCTTGCTGAGGCAAGTTCAAGTGGATTAAATGATTGGAGAAGTCCTGTATCCTTACTAAGATCTATAGCTTGCATTTAGAAAATAGATAGGGTGAATTTTCATTTAATGCCTTGAGGTCATCAGCAATGTCAAAGTGTCCACATAAGTCTGAAAAGCCCCAGTTGGGCACTGGATCCTTTGAAGACCAAATTCTGGAAATACCCACAAACCATGTACACATGTGGCAATATTGAGATGTCTATATGAAACAGTACAAACCTCCTCTTTGAAGACCCTGTCCTAACAAGTGTTTAGCGCTCCCCAACACAGCCTGAGGCCAATGAGCGTGCGATTCCAACATGCGTGCTTGATGCATGTGTGGGCTGAATGGAGGGGCAGCGCTCTTTCTTCATGTAGGCCATTCTGTTAAGGCTATAACAACGGCGGGAGATCATGTGACCTCCAGGACAAATAAATAGCATCTGGGGATTTTCAGTTCCAGCCCACCTCCCCAGCATGCCAACACTGTAATCTCTCCCAGATGAAGCCAGGGCCTCGCCACTTTCAATAATTCACACACTGTGTACACATAACATGACAATAAGGGCATTCATGCAGACGCCTGATTCCTAGATCAAAGCTCACAAACGGCCAGCTGTAAGCATGCTTACTGCTGAATAATTCATTCTTTTCACCGCCTTGAAAAAAACCCTGCTCAGCGGGACTTGGCCAGCACGCTTTCTTTCCTGTGTTTGCCGTGCAAAACAACGCTGGCAGAGAGAAACTGAGTCAAAAAAGAGGGTAAGGACGCACTGGAGGTCCTGGCACCCCAGGAAACAAGCTGCCCCCCAATGACAGTAATAAGAGAAAATACTTTTTAAAGTAATATGTGTTCCAATTTTTATCCCAAAAGAGTAAGAACAGGTGCCGTGTATGAAGCCCTAATTATGGATCAACACATAAAAATTCACATTCAGATGTTAAAATAAAGTATTACTAGTTCTAGTTACTGAAACTCATATGCAGTAGGGCTGCACAAATTTGCTCAAAAATCAATTTTTGATTGTTTTGTCATACATTGCATTAATGAGTCAAGTCAATAAGTATATTTATGAACAATCATAAAAACAATTAAGTAAAAAAGGGATTCTGGCATATTTCGCTTTGTGTTAACAGGTCCATAGGAATGCAGCGATTCAATTTAAAGTCTTGTTTGTGGTGGATATTCATGGTGAATGTATTCATTTTGCAATATGGTATACATGAGGAAGACGGCAGAGCAGTGGATGGGAACAGGGAGGATGTGAACTCTTGCAAGAGTTCTCCAGTTGTCGATCAAAACAGCAGGGAAAGGATTAGGTATTTATGGCCCAACTAAAAAGCAGAATACCAGGGCAAAGAAGAAATCCGTCCTCTCGAGTAGGAAAAGGCTTCACTTAATTTCAAAGACACCAGAGTCCATATCAATAGCTCCTAAAACAGCAGAAGCCACTCAGTGGGGCCTGCCGGCACCCCTCTTTCTAGGATTGTCCCCCAGCTGACTCTTCATTCAATTAAGAATGCATCTCCGCCCTTTGCACCAACTCCCTCAGAGGAAAGAGGAGCGGACTCCCTCCCCGCTCCCTACTGAGAGCTGTCAGCACTCCCACCTCAATTTAGACACTAACTCATCCTCCCCTGCTCAGGCTTCACAGATATGCACCGACAGACTCTGGCCGTTGAAGGCTTCCCTGAATAGGGTGTGTCTTTGATAATTTCGCAGTCTGGAACCCAAGTGTGACTGTAGCTGGACGTTGGCTAAGCTTGAGAACAATTAGCAGTCCTGGAACAAGAGTTCACCCTCGTTACATCCGTCCATCCCATGGTTCCTGCATCCCCTTTTTGAACTGAGGAGGTTTACACAGCTGCTGCATTGGCCTCTACTCCCCCCATGACCCCCTGCTGCGGCCCACTTTACCACACATTCACTCTCACCTCACAATGCTGCATCACACTTCTTTAATTTGGATGAGGATTCATTACCTCAACTGGGCTGCTCTCAAACGGCTCGGCACAGCAAGCATTTTCTCTGTGTTTTATGGCTGTTTCTCAGAGTTGCCAAAACACCCAAGCAGGATTGGACTTTCAAATTACTAATCATCATTAATGTGTCAAGACTCAATATCTTCTCTCAGCTCACAATGACACCTTTCAACTTCAAATGTTCATAAATTATAATGTCATTATGAAAAAAAACTATATCAAATGTGCTTTGTACATTGTCTGCTTTGTGCAGCTACCTCTCTACTGTTGTTTTAGAGGATCAATGCTGGCACTTGATAAGCTATGCTCAACAAATCAGTTGGTGCAAGCTGATCTAGTTTCCGGCCAGCTTGTTAGGACCATGTTAGAACACCAAAATTCAATTATCATGTCCAAAAAAAATCAGTTTGCCCAACTTAAGCAGGTAAGAGCCTATTTATAGTCATTAGCTGGTTGATCAACTGGACAAGAACCGGTAGAACATCTTGGTCAAGCTGGTTAGAGCAGGCAGACCACCTTGGAACAGCAAAAAAACAGCTGCTATGTTCAGCAGCTCCCATCTCCTCTTCGCAGTTTAACTGGGATGAATCTTCATCAGCCATTAGCATCCTCTGAATCCTACAGAAGGCTCAAGCTAGTCAAGATTATTAACTGGAATATCATTTGGTAGACCAGTTTTCAACATGGTAGACCACCTTGGTCAAGCTGGTTAGGACTGGTAGACCACCTTGGAACAGCAATAAATCAGCTGCTATGTTACAAAAACCAGCTTGACCACCTTATACCGATATGACCCGAGTTTCTTCAACAGGGTAAAGCAACCCACGGCAGCTCCCTTTTTCTCCTCCACAAAATTTAAATGGGATGCAACCATTAACAGCAGTCCTTGCATTATCATCCTCTCAACCCTACAACAGATTCAGTCTGGTTAAGATAGTTGTTGAACTGGACTATCATTTGGTGGACCTGTTTTTGATCTGCTAAAAATCTTGATCAAGCTGGTTAGAGCTGGTACAACGCCTCTGAGCAGCAACAAACCAGCTATCAAGTCCCAAAAATAAGCTTTACCACCTTAAGACAGCATGAGCTGTTTTTTCTTCAAGCAAAATGTGGCAGTGTCCTCCTCATTACAGGTCTAACTAGAATAAAACCATCATCTCCAGTCCTTCCATTAGCATCCTTTTAGTACTTCTGCAATTTCAATCTGGTCAAGATGGTTGATTAAATGAACCTGTTTTTAAACTGGTAGATCATCTTGATCAAGCTGGTTAGAGCTGGTAAAACACCTTAGAGCAGCAACTAACCAGCATTTCGAGTCCCAAAAATGAGCATGACCAGCTTGCATGAGCAACATACGGCAGTGTTCTGATCTTTACAGGTCTATCTAGTATGCATAAACACCAGTCCTTCCATTAGCATCCTCCCAGTACTACAGCAATTTTAATCTGATCAAGATGGTTGATTAACTGGACTATTATTTGGTGGACCTGTTTCAACCTGGTAGATCATCTTGATCAAGCTAGTTAGAGCTTGTATAGAACACCTTAGAGCAGCAACTAACCAGCATTTCAAGTCCCAAAAATTACCACCTTAAGCTGGTATGAGCTGTTCTTTTCTAGCAACACGTGGCAGCGTCCTCCTCCTTACAAGTCTAACTGGGATGAAACCATCAACACCAGCCCTTCCATTACCATCCTCTCAGCCTCTCACAGATAGCACTCCACAGGAGCCAAAGAGCCTCTACAGCAGGAGTGTGTTATATCATTTAAAAAGACAGCATAAAATTGCCATTGATTCCACACCGAGGGGGTGAAGCAAATAAAGCCCCATCATCCTTCCTGCCAGCATGTCATAGCAAAGATGATTTAATCAAAGCAAAATCCTGCAGCTCGGCTCAGACCCCATGCCATAAACATTGTCCTCATTTATAGTTATAGCATATTAAAGCCTTTTAATGGCTTTGGTTATGTTCTTTGATTGCTAAAAACACATCACATTTTTTTTTTATTAAAATTTGGCTACAGACTATTTTCTAAGCAAGCTATTTTAGCCTGACAGACAATAAAACAAGTAAAAAAAATGTTCTAGACTTAGATTGAAAGTGGGACTAAAGTCGGAACCACCTACCAACCACAGTGGATGAACAACTGAAGACTCAAGTATGCTTCATTTTCTGCGTTCAGCTCTGTCTTGAGCAAAACTGAGTGCACAAGGTTTTCAATGCATACTCCATTGACCACAAGCATGGATGGATGCGTTTGGCGCGTGTGGATCTAGAGAACTTCTTTTTAAATACTCAGATCACTTGCACTTGTGTCCACGCAGACACAGAAATAGAGCTATACATAAATGGCATGTGTGGAAATTAGTGGACTGTGCTGCTGATGAAAATTACATCATGTCAACTATCCACAAACCAGAGCAGAAAGTGAAGAATTGAAGTAGACTTTTGTCTATATAAAACCTTTAAACAATGTTTATACAAGGAACTTTAGTATGAAGCTTTTACAGCTGCTGACACCATATTTTTTAATAATACATATTATAGTGTTTTTTCCTCTTTCAGACACCATTCTCATCATCACAAGGGTGCCTGCTATTCACGTTCAAGCAAAAAATCAGGCTGATTTTAGAGGTATCAGGTAAATTGAAGTACTTGTCCTAATATGCATCCTGTGCACATTATCAGAGCTCAAGACTGAACAACACATGTTATATAAAACTATACATACACTAATATTATATTAAATACACATACTGTGAAATCCTTTGAATGCACTAGATAATACAGTTTTGGAGAAGCATTTAAACCCATCTTGTAAGGAGACATTCATTTTATCAATAATGCACAACGTCTCTCACCAGGACACAGGTACACTGATGGTCGTCTTTAATCTTTCAGATACTTGATTAAATCTAATCTTCACAGGCTTTCATTTATTCCAATCCACACTTGAGCCAAGGATTTCTGGCTTTGTCTCACAGCCTTCATATACGCCTATACTTCATGAGCCATTTCTCAATGCACATAAAAATCGTTAAAAGCATTTAACTTTAATGTAAAAAAGCAGCTTCTGTTTGAGCCAATCACTTATCAGAAGCTCATGGGTGACAGAGAATGAGGATGGATTAGTGCACTGTAACACACGACCATATTCAATAGCCACACTTGTTTTTGTGGTCTGCAAAGGATGAAAAAACAAGTCTGCAGGCCTGAAAACTTCTTCATGTTCCTTATTCAGCTATTACATCTTACTGAAAATTCCCCCACTCCATCACTGTCATGCAGTGCTCTGCTGGCCTGAAGTGAGTGGGATTCTGGTATGTAACCAAGATCTACAAGCAGACGTTGGTAATAGACCATCACTTCCATCCAAAGGACTGCCAGAGACTGGAGCACACCTGAGAAAAACTATAGCTAGGACAATTTATCAAGGGCCAAAGTAACATTGGTCTACTTGAAAAAAAGTTTCTGTGAGTACATGATAAATGACCAAATTTTTTTTGCATGGTTGTGATTAGGTTAATTAGACTGTAAAGACTTTTTTTGATTATAGCAATAGGCCAGTATGGCCAATTTTTGACTATTTTAAGGAGTCAGTAACACTTTATTTTAGGAGTAAATTCTTACAATTGACTACCTGCTCATTGGCATGAATTTTACAAGCATAATTGTTTGTAATTGTATTAGTATTTGTAAAGCACATATGTGACCCTGGACCACAAAACCAGTCTTAAGTGTCAATTTTTCGAAATTGAGATTTATACATCATCTGAAAGCTGAATAAATAAGCTTTCCATTGATGTATGGTTTATTAGGATAGGACAATATCTGGCCAAGATACAACTATTTGAAAATCTGGAATCTGAGGGTGCAAAAATATTTAAATACTGAGAAAATTGCCTTTAAAGCTGTCCAAATTAAGTTCTTAGCAATGCATATTACTAATCAAAAATGAAGTTTTGATATGTTTACGGTAAGGAATTTACAAAATATCTTCATGGAGCATGATCGTTACTTAATATCCTAATGATTTTTGGCATAAAAGAAAAATTGATAATTTTAACCCATTCAATGCATTTTTGGCTATTGCTACAAATAAACCCCAGCGACTTAAGACTGGTTTTGTGCTCCAGGGTCACATATTACTGCCTTAATCTGCATGACCATATTCTACATCCCTCATTAACCTTACTATTAATAACTATTAATAAGCAGCAAATTAGGAGTTTATTGACTCAAAAATCCTAGTTAATAGTCAATAGTGAGAATTGGTCACCAAACTAAAGAGTGACCAAGATGTCTTTAACCTAGCCAATTAACAAATTAACATTCAGCCTCAATATTGTCAAAAGAGCATATATCTGTTCTAGATTTTTTTTTTAACAGAGCAAAAACTAGAATATAGCCACCACATAATTTATCTGCATTTTTCAATTGATCATAATTGGTATGTGCATTAGTGCATAAAATTAGTTTATCAATGTTAACATTAATTTATGTTCATTTGAAATGTGCAGTAAATTCTGTTTCAGACCGCACACACAAATCTCCTCTAATGTCTAATTACTCAGATACATTGGTTATAACTCCTTAAGCTTTCATTCTCTGTTTTTCAAGGACTATCTTAATCAGCATCCCAGAGGTCCCTTCTCTATTAATATGAACATAGTTTGTTTTTTAGCAGATTTCAGAATGGATATTTATCCATCCCTCATCCTGTACATTATAAATATGCCTATATAACCTTTTGGCATACAATTTAGGATTTAATTTATGAAATAATAAAGATTTATAATATTGACATTTTACCAGTTTCTTTTATAACTTATGAGTATCAGCAAGACAATATTATTGCATCAACAGTTAGCCCACTAGTTATTTATATTTCCAACATCTTACTTTTACTCTCAAAAATGTCTCACTAAAATTAAGTAATCTAATCCAACAATCAAGTTATTACAAAGAAACAACGATTCATTCACAAAACTGAACATCACTAGGTCAAAGGCCACCAGAAATCGGTCAGTATGACTTAAGAATACAATTTGGTAATGCAGTATTTAACACCGACTAATAGACGATCAGTCTTAACACAAGTACATCGACATGACAACCAATCAATTAATTCCTCATAATACTGTCTTTAAAAATAATAAATACCACTTTAAAAATCAATTGAAAGTGTATGAACACAAAATGAGATCGATAGATAACTCCTGATGACCTGCGAGAAGTCTGAAAGCTGTGGTCGGGGCTTTAGGTCATGAGTCAGAAAACCGCAGAAGGATTAACGGTGGCCATCCATTGTGGGAACAGACAAGCCACCGGCAGAAAGCTGTGGGTCGCAACCTCGAGGCTTCACCGAGACAGAGAGGATTACGCTAGACGACCCCTCGTAAATCCTCATGGCGAGGCGGCAGGTGAGGGGGAAGAGGAGGCCTGGGCATCTTTCCTCCTCTAGTCTTCTGTGTTTCCCAGCAGGCAGACAAACGCCCTCCCTCCCAGGGTCTGCTCGTGCTCCCATAGGACCAATTATTACAGCAAGTCCTCCACTGAATCACTCTATCAATTAGGAGGTGGTGAGTACATCATCACATATATTACTGCTGAGGCAGGCCTGGCTGTGGGGTTAGGAGAGAGAGAGCGGCAGAGACGGATGGATGGACAGCGGACTGATATGCTAGAGTCGCTCGCCGTCATCAGAGCTCCCCAGAGGTGCGGGACAACTCCACCTCCAGCCCTGCGGATGTGTGAACACACTGGCGGCTGGCACCTCCCAGCGAGCGCACGTTCAGAGCAAGAAAGAGGGTTAAATCAATATTTTCAATCTCTCAGGATCAATCCCACATCTGAACATGAAGAGAAACCTGTTAGCAGTCACCAATATGTGTAAATGAAAAGCCAAACTTCATGGCCTTGATAGTTCTCGTCTTTAAGTTCCCTGCTCCATCTCCTGCAATGCAGCTCTCTAACAAGCCCAAACTCAGCTGAAATGTTTCACGTTTCGAATGAACTGGGCTACTGTGTCACACCACCTTCAAGAAGTTTCTGACCAAAGACAAATTATTTGATAAGAGTTAGCAAAGCTCCTTAATATTTTATATTTGTATTTTATATCATTTTATTTTTAGAATAAATTATTAATTCATTTATTTAATAAGAACATGCAGATAATTTAATTAAGGCATTTATTTACTTATTTATTTGTACTATAACATTTATGAGCAAGAAAACAAATGTAGGATGTGGCTAAATCTAGATTTAATTGGTTTTGATTGAGATGAAACATATTATTTTCCCCACCCATGCAGTCTTCAGAGCAGTCACTTCAGGGCAGTGTCATCACATTATGAAGAAAAAATGACAGCTGATGCACACAACAGCAGAGACATTTGGGAAGATATTAAATAAGGATCATTTCATGTTGCATAACCAGAAATGAGAAATGTTTACATCACATCATGACAGGGTTCGCTCGGAATAGAATCCTGCCATACGACTAGTATTATGTCTGCACTATAAATTATGCAAACTGTGAATCACAACATTTCTTGCATTTTCCAAAATGTGCCGTACGCAATAGAACACACTGAAAGCATACCACAATTCAAACCGCTCTTTCTTGACTATACACTTCCAATATGATAAATAAATCTGAAATAATCACAATTTTCATTTTTCTTTAACAATGTCTTTCTTGACCCTTTATTAAATCAGAATGCTAAAAGTTAGGTCTTTAACCACCAAATTTGACCACAACATATCCCTTTACATTTCTGAGATAATAACTGGATACCAATAAAGGAATATAATAAGATCTTGTGATAAAAGTACTATATTTTACTGTTTAACAGCATTTATCACTGCGTAAGTTTCAAATACTATTTTTTAAAAACAGAAAACAGTATTCAGTATAAGCAGCAAGTAGTTTGCCATTACCACAATATGTTAACCAATGCACGCTGCTGCTTCTTTAAATGGAGCAGAATGTCCTGCTTCACTCATACAACAGCAGCCAATTGGAGAGATGAAATATGAGACCAGCCTCAGCACTGGCTGATTCTGCTGGATCTGCTCTTCAACAGTGAAGAAGACAGCTCACATGATCACCACAAATCTCTGCAGTCACATCCAAAAAATGCAGTCAAATCTGTTGAGCTGGCACATTCATTCTTCACAGGACACTTTAAATACCCTAATTACTGATATGATGTTAAACTTAAAATTTATATGAAAAACAAAAAGAAATGGAAACTGACCTGAACTGAAAACAAAAATTAGACCACTGGATTTAAGTGAATTTTTGACATTCCAGACTTATTCTTATATACTTGAGAATCACAATGTCATTTCCTTTCATACTAAAGATGAAATCGTTAAAATTGACCACAACATTTTACATGCCCTCATGGTCTCTGAACTAAAAAACAAGCTCTTTGTGCAATTGGAGAAGCTGTCAATAGTATCATGTCACATGGTCAACAAATAGCAAACATGAAACGCCTTGGGCGTTTTGCTTTCAGACTTGGCCAGCCAAGCATGGGATAGACTAGACAACCCAAAGCACTCTGGGTCGCACTTCTTTCCACCTGGCAGGCCTGGAGAATGTCTGACCAGTGGGGACATGCAGCACGGGACCCCAGGGTCATTTAAATAACTCAGAGGGTCAACATTGGGGCACGCCCTGGTCAAGAACACTAGAGATAAACGAAGAAATCCGAAACCTCCATTGAAAAACAGCCTGAGTCAATACAAACAAAATTAAATCAGTTCTCTGACAGATCCATATGTTTACAACGTCTAGGTCCAAAAGAACGCGAAATTCCTTTTCATTCATTGTTGGCACAAAACATCAGGTGCTGACAAGCCCTAACAAGGCCGTCAAGACTAAGCTTTGTGAAGTGTGACACGACCAGGAGGCGTAAGATAAAGTCCACGTCCATCACTCTGAAAACACGGCTAAATAGCTTGTGATCTGACAGATTTTGCTGCAGCTTTTGTGTTTTCGGGATCAAACACATGCATATTTTTGCCACTGCACTGCAAAGCCCCTCTCTCTTATTTTGCAGTCAGACAGACGGCAGTAATATGAATTTTAGGGCACACAATCAATGATAACTCAATATGCTTTGTTAGAAACCACTCCAAATATTTCAGCAAAATGAAAAAAAAAAATAAAAATACCACAAGCCACAGAGAAAGAGGCACAGCTAGTTTGCCGGTTTGTATTATCTATACAGAAAATTAATACAGCTGTTCCCCTCAGGAACATGTTATTCAGGGCGTGGCATTCAGCTGATTTTTACGCAAAATAAGATGACGGCGAAAAAAGACTAATCATCATTATGTTTCAAGAAAAAGGCCGACAGCGGCTTTATACTTCGTTTACTGCATGAGAACAACCCTGGTGGTACTGTATTTCTGACTCATCTTGCCGGCATAAAACGTAATCGTTTTGTAATCGGAAATGTGTTCCTTGCAGGTGTAAAATCACTGCGGCGTGTCAAAGCTACAATTGCGCACAAACAAAAGCGAGGGATTATATTGGAGGTGTGTGTTAGACTAAAGTTCTCCAGACTCCATTCTGAGCGAATGCAGGAAGCAGGGGCCTGAGCGGATCCCAGAATTCCTCATTATCCTCACAGCGGGTAGCTAGGGTGCGCCAGCGGTGCGAGCGCGAAGCGGGCCGCTGCTGAGGCAGGTCTGGGAACAACGCTCTGGCAGCCCCACGGGGGAGGCCAGGCTCGCTCATTAGGCCTAAATGATCCACGGCAGCCCTGCAAACCAAGTGCCACTTAGTGCCCGTCGGAGACGCCAGTCCGGCCCTGATGAGATTGCTGAGCACACTGCATATCTGTAATAACACGGCGAACAAAAAAGGCCTCACAATGGCTGATGGTAACTCAGGAAAATGGGTCCAGCCAACGTCTGGGCGATAACGTGGCAGTGCACTCCCCGCAAATGTCTTTCATCCTTTGGTCGGGGTTGAAATGACACAATATGATAAATGTTTGCCACCTTCAAAGCAAACAGATGCGCTGTGGGAACCGCTCTGGTGGCGAAAACCTGATATCAGCAAGTGCGACTGCCGCTAAAAGCAGCTCGTGGCTCCTGAGACAGATGGTCGTTTCACACGTAATAATTACAGCAGCCTCATGTATTCTCACGCTCCTGTCACATTATGATATTTACACTGCTTTATGGTAATAATCTGACTGATTATACTAATAAATGTCACGAAAACTTTCCTAACAAGCACGTCTAAAATGCAGTGCATTCTACTTCTATTCGTAACCAGCTATTTTGTCTTCTTTTCAAGCAAAAATATCCAAACATCCTTAAAGCAATAAGATCAATTTACTCGAAAACCTAAACTATGTGTGATATTAAGACTTGAGCATGTATCTTAAATTCATTTTTTTAATTCACCTTCGAAAACTAAGCAATACTACTGTTTTAGAAAATGATTTATTGCATTAAAGACACTGTTGGATTGACCCAAATCTCTAAGAAAACCTTTAAAGGGATAGTACACCCATAAATTTTGTCAACATTTATTCTCATTAACATTAACACTCATGTTGTTCCATGACACAAAGGAAGATATTTTGAAGAATTTTAGTAACCAAACAGGGTTAACTATCCCTTTAAGATGGTGTACTTCAGGGTTAAGGCTAGATGGTATACAAAATCGTCTACTGGGCATCCACACATCAATATAGCGTAATTTTTGTTACACTGTAGAACAATAATTACTGTTTTTGCCTTATTGTAAGGGGTAGGTTTAGGGTTGGGGTAGGTGTAGATGTTAATAAAACACAATCTAATAGGTAGAAAAATAAATTTACTGTTAGCCTTCGGTTTTAGCTGTATCCCTTCTAGCCAAAACTGTACTTCAGTCCAATGAGACTTCAGTGTGGGTGGGGCCACCCAGTGCGATGACCAACCAAATGTCACGCCCATGGCTCATTAGGACAAAAACTCACGCAACATGGAAGATATGAATGTGGTGCTTTATGCAATCAATTGAATTTTTTTCAGTGTCATTTTTTCTCCAAAAATCTGTTGGAAACACAGATGAAGTTTCGGAAAACGAAACTCCAAACGAGTTTCTACATATTACGCGTTACAGTCAGCATCGTGCTGTGGCGCATTATTCCTAACAATTTGACTTAAGGCTCTGCTGCGTGCACAATAACACCCATTAAATGCAATTTCTGGAAACTGAATGTCCCATTGTGCGTTTCTTGCCATATTTCACATCTGGTCATGTGTTCATTTATATACTCCAGAGGGTATGTAATCACGCAGGGCGTGCTGAATGGAGGCTCGCAAAGCAGGTGAATTATGTAAGTGCCGCGTCTTCGCTTCTTTCTGCTAAAGGGGACCGCCACTTTCTTCCACCCCTTTTCATGCTCCTCTCATCACAAAGCAGCTGTTGTGATGTTTTTCACCGCGGTCACAATTAACCTCTGAGGCTGGGCAGGGAGCCAGCCCCGGCACAACTCAGGGCGCTAGAGAGCCCATCAGGTAAACAGTATGATAAGCTTTGCTGCAAAAATTAGACATTGTTTTGAAGTGAGAGGCAGTTGCTATAGTGACTGTTGCTAATTAACTGCATTCAGCCAGGGGAACAAAGGGCTTAAGGGTACTCAGGA
>JAFVLL020022798.1:0-15266 GCA_021397915.2 Tor tambroides | reverse complement strand
AGATAAGTGGTTCTCTGTAGTGGAGAAAGCACACTCTTCTTGGCGTTCAACCGTAACCCCAGCTCTCTCATATGGGCGAGGACGACATCTCGATGTCTAGCCGTCATCTGCTCTTACTGAGCTAAAATCAACCAATCATCGATGTAATTCAGTATGCGAATGCCCTGGAGTCGCTTCAGCCACGAGTTCAACTACGTGGATCAAATTAACCCGCAAACATCATTAGCATAATATAAATTTAGTACATACATTCCACAACACATCAGAGTGTCAACACTTTGCAGGCATGTTCAAGATGCTAAATGAGAAAAAGTCACAAAACTTCAAGAGAAACTTCATCAAAAATCAATGCATGTCAGATTGACAAGCAACATAATGTACGGGTTAAGTACTAGTTTTACAAAGGAGTGTCGTCAGAAAGGTCAGAAAATGATGTTAGTTTAATGCAATTAGGCATGAATGTACAATAAGTGTAAATTATTTATTAGTTATTAAGTATTTGCAGAATGACAACAAATGAATTTCATCTGATCAATTTTCTAGATTTCAAGGGTAAAGCCTGTTATGTCTGTTTTGTATATGGGCCACAACAGACATGCACAACAACCCAAGAGTCAAAATAACCCAGTAGAAAAACGGCCCATTAACCACATTCAATTCACCAAAAATGCCAATCAAGTCTGTTTCTCTAATTTGTCCCGGAACCCCACTGACAGACGCACCCTCTTGTTTTGACAGTTGTAACGGCCCTTGTTAATGGTTGAGTGAGAGAGCGGGTCACAGTTCACGGTGTGATGGCTTTGGCACTAGGACCCAGTGACAGCTGCAGAGCTGAAAGACGAGACTATACAATGACTCTGCGCTCAAAGAGAGGGCAGCCGCAATCTGCTGCCTTCAGTGTCCCGCCAAACTTTGTAAAAGCCCAAACACTGCCTTTCAGAGCTCTACTATAGATACAAAGCTCAAATAAATCAGAAAAAAAGTTTATATTGCCAAAACATACACATTTTTCATCATCTGAAAACTGCTGCGACATAATCGAAAGCAATTTATATAATGCACGTATATAAACGTCAAGCACACAAAACACACATTTGGATTCATGCCGAACCACACAACAGTAGTTTAAGTTTTGCTTTAAATACATTTGTTTAGGTTTGTCATTTATAATGAATGTCACTATAATTTATGTTTGTTTTATACTTACATTTTTCATTCCTGCTTTGTTCTGAATACACTGTAAAAAATGATATGATCAGCAAGTCATGGCAACTTCATCAAAAAAGTTGAGCAATTTCAACTTTTTTAAGAATTTATATGAAATTCAACTTGAATTTTTATGTCAGTTTAATGAAATTTCAGTTGAAATGACTTGTACAACCAAGTTGATTATGCTGAAAAATTTAATGCGGCAACTGAACTTAAGTTTTTAAGTTGAAATAGGGATATTTAGTGGATTTTTTTACAGTGTACAGTTAGATTTAAAGGGGACTAAAATACATGTTTATAGTCTTTGTTTGTGATCATCTCATTTTATTTAACAGTATTTTACATTTTTTATGAATTAAACAATAATATGTGGCTTATACACCAATGCAACTTATCTGGGGGTTTTTTTTCTCTCAACAATGCAATTTTAACCCAGAGTGACATAGGCAGGTCTGACTTATTTTATGGAAAATTAGTGCAAACATTTATTGTACATAGTAAAGGTATCATTATTTGTCATTCTATCATTGTATAATTCTATTTTGTATAACGAGTTTTGACATTCATTGTGATGATTTGCAAAATGGGGAAATTTTGACATTAATTAGCTAATTTATGCATGGATATGCTGCTGGTGTTCTCACTGTTGTAAAAATAAAAGTCCCGTTTCTGACACAACATCCAGACAGAAAAACTGACAGAAAAATATCAGCCAATGCTGATAATTAAAAATGCCAACTGTCGATATATCGGATGACTACTACAAATGATAACCTCTTTCATGTTTTGTCTTAAAGGGATAGTTCACCCAAAAATGAAAATCCTGTCATTAATTACTTACCCTCATGTCATTACAAACCCATAAGACCTTCGTTCATCTTCAGAACTCAAATTAAAATATTTTTGATGAAATCCGAGAGCTTTCTGACCCTCCATTGACAGCAATGTAACTGAAATGTTTCCAGGCCCAGAAACAGTAAGGACATCTGTAAAATAATTCATATGACATCTGTGGTTCAACAGTAATTTTCCAAAGCTACGAGAATAGTTGAATAAAGTCATTATTTTTGTTTCGTTGTGCAAAAATGTATTCTCGTAGCTTCATAACATTTTGGTTGAACCACTGAAGTCACATAGACTATTTTACTGATGTTACTCTGTTTCCGGGCCTGGGAACATTTCAGGTACATTGCTGTCTATGGAGGGTCAGAAAGCTCTCAGATTTCTTCGGATTTCAAATAAATTTGTTTTCCGAAGATGAACAAAGGTCTTACGGGTTTGCAACGACATGAGAGTGAGTAATTAATGACAGAATTTTCATTTTTGTGTGAACTAACGCTTTAACCATCAGTTCAAATTGATTCAAATTTGCTGTTGCTGAAATATGTATTACTTTGTTAGGACATGGTGTAGAATGAAGGGAAGGCCTCTCATCCAGACTGTCTCTTTGGCTTAAGCGGAATTTAACATACCTTTTCTAGAGCCAGTTCCTGTCTGCAGGAACCATTTGCTATTTTATGCTGAATTAGGACTTTCGGCTGCAGTCTTTCTCTCTGTCCTCACCATGAATGCCACATACAGCCTCCTATTTGCTCTGTTACTTGTCTTTTCTTCCAATAACTTGCACCATTCTGTAACAGATTATGAGCACAACCAAAAATCTCCCAAACAAACAATCATGGGGTCTTCATTATAACGGAATCAATATGCTTTTATAGCATCAAGTCTAAACTTTGCTGGCAGTGATTTGTTTACAAATCTGATTTGTCTACAGTATGTGATCATCTGCTTGTAATACGTATTACATGTGTAACAATGCGGCCCGTGACAGTGTGCTGCTTTCTTGTTGTCTCTGCCTGTGGTCTGGAGCACTGTGAAACATTACTCCGGAGGCTATGATGGACATTGCTTTTGAGTAAACACGCAACCGGACACCCTGAACAGCTGCTAAAGCTGACCTCTGGTCAATCTCTGCACTCTCAGACAGGTCAGCAGCTCTCTACTGGTTACGCTGTCAGGTGATTTTGTCATTAAGATTTCCTGTTCGTTCTATATTGGCTCACATTTTACTTCTTCTGTACAAATGATATACAGCAAATGGTAATAGAAAATTCAGGACTGTTTGTGCTACTGTACAAAATTCTGTTCATGAATGCAAAAATTCCTGTTCTTAATCTGTATCTTTTTTTAAAATACCTACATTTAAAACCATATTAATTTATGTGAGAGGCACAATGACTCCTTTTTAAAGAATTATCTTGAAAGTTATGTAAGTTTGAAGTTCCATTAAGAGTTTGATGGTAAAAACCCTGAAATACATATAATTCATATGGTTTATGCTAAAAGCAGTGATAAATCTGCAAATGCAACAAAAAAAAAAAACTTTATATAAGATTTATTTTAATTATTTAAATGGTCAAATACGTAAATACTGTTTTTCATACTCCTAAAAATATTAAGCAGCAAAAACATTATAAT
The DNA here is from genome assembly GCA_021397915.2 of Tor tambroides. Lineage (NCBI taxonomy): Eukaryota > Metazoa > Chordata > Actinopteri > Cypriniformes > Cyprinidae > Tor > Tor tambroides. The sequence goes on along the minus strand of JAFVLL020022798.1, from coordinate 11,579 downwards.
TATATAAAACAACATAATTAATAAGAAGAAAAATATTTCTTGAGAATTAAATCAGCATATTAGAATGATTTTTGAAGGGTAATATAGATTTGCCATTAGGGCTGCACAATTAATCGAATTTCTAATTCGCATAATTGTAATCGTAATTACAATTATGGATGCCACAATTATGTAATCGTTCAAAAAGGCAATAATCGTTCCAAGTCCACTTATGTTATTCTGACTGTTTAAGATGTGTTTTTTTCTTTCTACAGGTTATCTTAAGGGTTTTTCCATTGTTTTAATTATAGTTTTAGTTTAACATACCATGCATACTTCTTATAATTTAAAGAAGAAACCAATCCAATGAATAGTTGACATTTGAGGCTTAATACTATAGAAAAGCAATAAAAGTTTTCCCGTTTAAATGTTTTCAGCTTGTTTATTTTATACAAAAATATGACGAGCAGTTGCTTCAGGGCAGCCGTGGCCTAATGGATAGAGAGTTGGACTTGTAACCCGAAGGTTACGGGTTCGAGTCTCAGGTCCGGCAAGGATTGTAGGTGGGGGGAGTGAATAACCAGCACTCTCTCCACCCTCAATACCATGAGTGAGGTGAGACCCTTGAGCAAGGCACCGAATCCCCAACTGCTCCCCGGGCGCCGCAGCATTGGCTGCCCACTGCTCCGGGTGTGTGTTCACTACTGTGTGCATGCATTTGGATGGGTTAAATGCAGAGGACAAATTCCGAGTATGGGTCACCATACTTGGCCACACACCACTTCCCTTTTCCCCTTTCAAACAATGGTATAAACATCATTCAATGTAAATTGTGTTAATCGTAATTAATGACTGCAATTACAATTTCAAGCGAATAATCGACAATTATGATTTTTGTCATAATCGTGCAGCCCTATTTGCCATTATCACAAAAATAAATTACATTTAAATATAATATAATATAATATAAAAACAGAAACTAGGCATTTTAAATAGTCACAATTACTGTTTTTACAGTTAGGGCCTTTGAGAGCATAAGATACTTCATTGAAAATCTTAAAGATTCCAAACTTTTGAATTGTAATGTAAATTATTTGTTGTAAACTCTGGTTTTAAGTTGTAGTTTCTGCATGAACTTATGAAGAAAACCACGAAATAAACTCTCTTTATATCAGTCTGAGCACTGCTGAATCTTGCACTTGGACTTGATCGTTTAAAACCGGTCAGTCAAACCTATTTATTTTCATGCTTTAATCCTGAACAGAGGGAGTGAATGAAAGCGAGTTTGCGAGCAGAGGCTATGTAGGGTGTTTTGGTGGCAGTGTGGCCCGAAACGCTTTTTGTAATGGCAGCTGAGAGGCTTTGCTGCCACTCCGAAACTTTACATTTCATTTGGCCGGAGGGGTCACATGACAGCTGCAAACGAATGCCCCGAGGGCCTTCTGCTTTCACTTGACACTGACAAGCTGTGAGGGACTCCAACACCGCAGAAAGAAAATATTCCCTCTTTCCATGACATCACCCAGCCAGGAATGGAGGAAAGGGGGAGGACGGCAGGAGCAGGAGAGGAGGAGGAGGAGGAGGAGGGGGTGGCACAGCTGGTGACAGCCACAGTACCATCTGCTCCTGACTAATAGTTCATGCTGCTTTACTTACACTCCCACTACTCAACAACAACTGAACGAATGGGAAGCCTGCTGCAGAGGCCCGCCAAGACTTCAGAGATTCTTGATTGACAATTGCTCTCATCTTCTCCACCACTTCACTCTCATGTGATTCCTCAGAGCCCCCCGTTTCACTTCTCACCTCCAGCGATCACCTCTGGGACGATTCAAGAGCCCTGAACGCTGAGGCTACATCTTAGTGGATATGTGTTGTTACTTTGTCGTGTGACATTGACGACATGTCTTAACCAGACGCAAAGTGACAAGTTACCAGCAACAAGTAATATCTCTGTCCACAGTAAAAATAGAATATTTCAACATACTTAACATGAAACCAGTGATCACAATCTATTTTACTTTAATAATGGAATGTGAAACTGGACTTTCAATAAGAAAAAAGGATCTAGGATCTAATTTTTTCCACCTGTAATGGGTTGGTTCTTAAAAAATGGTCAGGTGGCAGAAGGAGAAAAAAATAACAGGGCTTGGCGCCGTCTGTTGAAAAGGAAAGTTGTTTCAGAAATTTGAAAAAAGATTATGAAAGAAACAATGCATGCACCAATAATAACATTTTGTCCAATAGCGATAAGACAATAATTGTTTATTCGTGGTGCTAAAACGTGACACTATTTTGTAGAAATATATTAAATAAAACAGGTAAACACTTATTGTAAAAGAATATACCATTCATTAGTTCTGCACGATATAGGCAGATTTTTTGAAAAATCAAATAACTATGTATGACAATAGGGATTTAAAATGAGATTTTAAAAAAAAAATCAGGTTTGCTGTGCTTGTTTGTAGGGAAAATTTGGCCATAACTGTGTCAATATGGCTATATAATAATAATAATTATTATTATTATTATTATTATTATTATATAAAAATTACTAAATCAAACTTTCACTGCAAAATAAATAAGTAAAATATAATAATAATAATAATAATAATAATAATAATAATAATAATAATTTTCACTACTACTTTAAAAACTTTTTTTTTTTTTGAATGACCTGAATTGCAGCCAACAAGGCCAGGAACATGTATTACAAAACCAGGTCAATATTGATTTCCTGTTGATTTAACAAACAGCCATTGAGCAAGATTTTGGGCCAGCTAGACGTCATTGTGTCCGGGGGCCGCCCAGTGAGACAAAAATTGGAAACCAAGTGATCCTTAGTGACCAGTTGTCGTGATCAATGGTTGTGCTTAGGACAAAACCTCAGATGACCATTAAAGAGATTTAGCGCTTGCAACTTGTAAGAAAAATCTGTTATTTGCCATATTATAATTCAACACCTTGCATTTTTCTCTCTCCTGTTGATTGGGTTTCCAAAGAAACAGATAAACTGATTTGGGCCATATCCTGTGGTGAACACTTTGGAAGAGCCACAGAGTTCTTACCATACATCTTGCCCTCATCCGAGAGGATAATTTTGCGGCGTCCACAGGGCGGGTAGATGGCCAGTGCCTCCTGGAAGCTCTGCTCTATGTCAGGACTCCACACCCCCTCAGCATCGTTGTCAATGGGCTTGTCTGCCGAGTCGCTCATCCTCTCAATATCCTCGGCAGAGCTTTCACTGCCACTCCAGCTGCTGGGATCAATGGTGGCGGTTGGGACCTCCAAGCCGAAGCCTGGAGCAGACTAGGGTGAATCCTGAAAGTGACAATAAACAAAGACAGAGTTGTGGTTACTCTCTCCAGAACAGATATCTGTCACTGAGATATCAGGTGATGCAGTTGTTCAGTGGTAGGATCATTTTCACTGGTTGAACCAAAACATTTCCAACCATTCATAAAAACAGAGCTTTAAAGAGGTAGCCCTCTTTGGTAAATTCAGTGAATGGCTTTCTCATAGTTGTCTCTGCACATTAAACTGGCATTAGGGAAAGCATTTTAACACTGAAAAACATTACACACTTCAGCTTTAACTGCATAGCACTGTTAAATTGAATTTGCTCATTTCGTTAAAATGACAGTCAAAGTGGGAATACTGACTCCCTAAATCACTTTCTTTTTTTCATATGGAGAATTATGACTGTATGAATTTTGAAGACATGCTTGTAAGATTACTGCAACTGAAATCCAATTGCCTGAGGAAATTAAGTTTCTGACTAGAAGGTTTAACCTTCAAACATTTCCTAAAACTGCCAGGCATCTCCATAAAATTGCATAAAAACCATAAAACTCCTCTGACGAAAGGAGAACAGTAAAATAAACATAAAATAAACATACACAGAAATACAATAAAAACTAATTTTTATTTACTTAAAAGAATTTTTCAACTAGCTGCCAAAGCAACATTTCTCATTTTAAATCTAAAATAACTAAAACTAAAATAAAAATTTAAAAAAAAAAATTCTATAGACATAATTACAGAAAAAAAGAAAGAAAAGAAAAAAAAGAAAAATTACAAAAACACAACAAAACTAAAATGAAAATGAAAACAGAAAAAAACTAATTCAAAATAAAAATAAAAACTATTAAAGATACTAAAAAACTGCCAGTGAGTAATGTAGGAACATGTATTAAGAAAGTAAATTGTCCTTATCATGTTGACTTTAGAAGGCTCGAACCAGCACTGTTTTGGCAACTACTCCAAATCACCCCATAAACTGGGGTCATAAACCATAAGAATGCAATTTCCTTCTGAAAATGTTATAATCCCCACCCAGCTTCACATGAACTGCTGAGGATGTCCAACATGCAACACCTCCAAGGACTTTCATTCTTAGCGACTTTCCCCGTGACTCCGTGTGCCACTCCACCTCTTCCCCCACCCTCCCGACAGCTTCCTCTCTCCGTGCCTGCTTCCATTCAGCCAGCACAAGCTGTTGTGATGTGGGACTAGCAGCATATGCTTCTTCTAGAATGTCAGTTCACGAGGGGGGAAGGGAGCAGGCTGTTGGGAAAAAAAAGGGGGAAAAAACGCTCTGGGAGAGTGGAGGGAGCTTTTACTGAATTCCGTGTTTGTGTGCTGAATGCTGACACTGCAGAACAGACTCACAGACTGATGAGAGAGGAAAAAAAGCCTCCCCTTTCTGACCACTAAATGGTTTGGGCCTTCATGCTCCCCCCCTCCAACCTAACTGAATAATGAACTACACTGGTAATCACTTCCAGCGCTGCTGCAAACATAATGTGGTTGTTCAGTGCAGTACCTCATCTTGGAACCGCATTCTCCCCCCACTGTCAGATATACAAACTGTTTAAAGATGGCCAGTTTGAGGGGAATGCTCAGGAGCTCGGCGTAGATAAACATGTTTACTTCAGCTATCCTTGCAGTCCTGGCTCCCATTTGCTAAAAATGGCTGCCATTGTTCCCTCGGCCACGCGTGGCCTACTTGAGAGAGGGAGCTAAGGCCAATGTTTCAACACGTCTGTTTCGCCTGATGGAGTTTGACTACCCTATAGAAAAATACCAGTGACAAGAGGGTGCGGTTTCGAAGTGACATGAACTATCCAACTTCAACAGGTAGATTTAGTTAAGCATTAGCTAGACCATCTTTATTTGGTAAAACATGTATGTGTTGAAACGGCTAATAATAAAATGTGACATTCTGTAGTTTTGTCTCATATTCATCTTTTAATCATATTTGTATATGTCTTGACTCCACAACAAACAGAGCAATTTTGTCTTTACTGTTCCAATACTTATGGAGGGCACTGTATATGTATGTATATATATATATATATATATATATATATATAAATTAGTATATACACACACATACAGTATATATATTGAAAATATTTACATGCATTTACATGTCTATATTTATATTCATATAATTTATATTATAAATAAATATATTTAATATATAAAAATAACATATTTTTCTGAAATATATACATGCATGTGTGTGTATTTATATACATTAAAAATATAAACAGTAGACATACATATATTATGTAAACCAAAACTTTTATTTCGGATGCCAATAATCGTTTGACAGCACTAATATTTATTGAAGTGTGTTTTTACTCTGTAAAAACATAATAATTTTCCGATTACCGGTTTGATGATAAATCATGATAAAAATTCCTGTTTACCGTATCATATTTTATTTATCATCAAAACCGTATTCAATCACCGCGATTTGAACAACTGAGGAAAAATAAATACTGTCCAGCATAAAGCAAAGTTTAAATAACACTCTCACGTGCGCACAGCACGCAGAGTAGGTTCGTTCTGAGTGAAAACATGGCGGAAAGCTGTGAGGTTTTAAAAGAGTGCTAAGGGAATTATACAAATGAATATATGAATTAAGTAATTATATGAATGTACCTCTGCAGAAAAGATTCAATGGCATTTTGTTTGCATCTTCACTCCACGTAATAGCCTACCTAATAAAGTAGTGTTCTTAATTGCAGTTCTGCTTTGTCCATGAAGGTTAAGGGAAAAAGCTGTAAATCTGCTGTTCCATAAGAGCCACCTAGTGTCAGAGAGTGGGTGTACAGAGAGTTATATTTACATACAGCCTGTGTGCAGTTTTTGTCTGGCCAAAAATATTTTATAGTCCATGTGACATCAATGATTCAACCTTAATTTTATGAAGCTGCAAGGATACTTTTTGTGCGCAAAGAAAACAAAAATAATGATTTTATTCAACAATTTTTTCTCTTCTCGCAGATTCATAAAATTAAGGTTGAACCACTGGTGTAACATGGACTACTTTAACGATGTTTTTACTATGTTTCTACTATGTTTCTTGAAAGTGGTAGTTACGCTGCTGTCTATGGAGGGTCAGAAAGCTCTCGAATTTCTCCATAGACAGCAATGTACCTGAAATGTTCCCATGTCCAGAAACAGAGTAACATCGTTAAAATAGTCTGTGTGACTTCAGTGGTTCAACCAAAATTTTATGAAGCTACGAGAATACTTTTTTTGCACAACGAAAACAAAAATAATGACTTTATTCAACTATTCTCGTAGCTTCGGAAAATTACGGTTGAACCACAGATGTCATATGAATTATTTTACAGATGTCCTCACTGTTTCTGGGCCTGGAAACATTTCAATTACACTGCTGTCAGTGGCCCTCGGATTTCATCAACAATATTTTAATTTGTGTTCTGAAGATGAACGAAGGTCTTACAGGTTTGGAACGACATGAGGATGAGTAATTAATGACAGAATTTTCATGTTTTGGCTTTAGCTCCATGGTTCATACTTGCCTTCCTCGTCACTTTTACAAGTATAAACCAAGGAGTTAAGAATGACATGTCAAGAATTGTTAACAGTACAAGACTGATTGCAAGGTTCAAGTTTATGATGTGGCAGTATGTCCCACTTCTCTGTTACTACATGTATGCCAGGGGATGGCTGAATAAAAGCACAAACTGCACTTTTACTAAACACTAAGTCAACAAACTAGGATTTATGGAAACATGAGCACCTGTAACAATGCCACAAAGTCACATACTGCAGTCAATTGTCACATATTTATTAGCAACCAACATTACAGCAACTTGGTGACCTGTAGCGAATTGTTCCGCATTATATGCATTTTACATTACATTGGGGTGTAAAATCAAGATCATTTGAAAAACAGACTGTCAAGATTTGGAGTAAGGCACTTTTGATAATATTACAAACCCTACTGACAAAGCACAGTCATTTGTCTATCCTAAACGACATATCACATTTAGCAAATGACCATATTTTCAAAAGATTATTTAAGCCTTCGTAGTAAAATGTGATAGCAATTAAAGCTTAATTTGCACAAGATGAATGCCAAGCTTAAACTGCACGAGATGGATGCTCAGAATAATACTAGACCATGGCAATTTCTAACCACTCACTGCTCTGAGTTTTATCATCAGACCAAATGGATCTACTCTGAATTTACATTTCCACTTACATTAATTGGAGGTTATTCTGCCTATGATGGAAATGGAAAGTGTAGTAGCTGGTTCTAGATAGGCAGGCGCTCTTTAGTGAAGAGAAACAGTCGACCTAATGCAGCGGATCCCTGTCGCTGCTTGGGTAAATGTTAGAGACCAGGCCATGGGTTGCAGGTCGGTTACTTCTAAATGTAACATTTGCATCTACAAGTAAAAACAAGCAATGTTTGCTGTTGCGGATCAAATTTGAAATGAACATGCATTTACAGAAACGACTCGTGTTAAAGAAAAAAAATCAATAGCCTAAAAACAGCCTAATCACGCTACATGGCTGAAGTCCCTCGATGATCATTTAGCCTTCGATACATCAACGTAACTGATTCACCTCTGCCACTATTTCATGCAACATCTCTCATGGGAGACCCAGATCAATGCCGCCTAAAAGATAATGATAATTTCCGCCTAGTTCGAGAGCGCTGCATTATTGGATTACTTCAACATGCACAATAAATGAGAGTATGATTAAAGCAGGATTTTATCTTTTAGCCTTTTCCCCTGCAATTGATAATGAAGCAGTCATTCATCAGATGAGACCAAGAAAATCCTTTGCAAGGCTTACAGCAATGTAAGAGGAAAACAAAATGTGCTCGCTATTTTGCAAAAGTGAACATCATTCAGGAAGACAACTCTATCAGGTCACTGTCTTATTGTGAGCGCTCTCAGAAAAATTTCACAGCAAACTGTCAGTTCTTATATGTCTTGTCTAAATAGAGACAATGTTTGCTGGGACCATTTCTTTACTTCTAGGAGGGAGCTTATTAAATTTACGCCTGAGAGAAACAGACATAGCTTTCAAAAGAATTAAGAGCAATGAAAGTAATTATTTGAAACTAACACTTTAATATTATCTAAACTAATCTTGTCACAATACTAAAATCTGAGAGGTTGACACCAATATCAGTGAAATTTCACAATAGACACCAAAGCAAAAATATGCTATTAAAGAAGCTCCTTCACTAAAAAAAGTGAAATACTGATATTAAAAAAAATCAATTAAATGAAAACAATGTCATGTAGCCTTCAAGTATTTCACTTACATTTTTGGCATCATTTTCACTTCATGCCACGCACGATTATTTGATATACTACTTTAATAGAAACTTAATGCTGTTGGAATTTGTAATTAAAATTAGTTGCAAAGTTTTTTTTTCTGTGTTTTTATTAGCATTAAGGATGTACCAGTACTGAACCTGAAAATATTGCTGATGATGATTATTTCAATGCTTTGGCCAATAACCGATAAACATTGCAATATTTTAACCCTGTACTATTTTAAAAAATTTAAATTAAAAGCTAAAATGAATTTAAATATATTAAAACGAACAGTTATTTCTTTTGAAATGTATATGATGTATTAATACCTCCGCAAGATGGCATTTTGACCATGAAGTTCATTTAATTCGCACATGCAGCCATTACGGCGAGACCTACATATAAAGACGTGACTGGTATAGTCACATTTTTAATATACAGACTTGGAACTTTCACTTCCAAAATGCAAAAGTTTTGGTCTTACCTAATGAAACATCTTGAAATACGTAATAAACTACCACAAAGATTACAGAAAGGCAGACAAAGTGAGATTTCCTTATGGCGCAGCAGCTCACAGGCACACACAGCCAAAAAGCCTTGACAAATGCATTTTGGCAAGAGTGAAAAAGGATGTAGCTGGAAGCCTCTCCATTTTGATTCATTAAAAATTACACTATAATGGAGAAACAAGTGCTGCTCTGTACTCAAACAATGTGAGCACCTGCATGTTGCATGGAGCGCACGCTGACACATAATACCTACAGGAAAAAAAAACAAAAAAAAAAACATTTTCGCTAATTTTCCTTTTGAATATCTTAAACCAAATTCTGTTTCCCGGGCCTAAAATGTATTCTCAGAACAAAGTATATCACATATTCAAATATTCTGAATAAAATTTCAACATTATCTATAAAAATGTGATGAGATGTATAGTCTTTCATCTGAATGTCTACTTTTTGTATTCATCTTGCTGAGGTATGTAAAACCTTTGTGAATAAACAACAGATATAAAAAAAAAAGATTTTTTGAATATTTACTGGGAAATAGAATATCGTATTGCCTTGAACTGTATCAGGCCTGGTCTGGCTGGGTTTATGGATATGTTAACACTGCTTCTTATAATCATCATATTGCCTGATTTTAGGAAGCAACCCAATAAATATTATTTTATTCCTTTGTTTAAAACATGCATGAGATGAATAATCATGATTGTGATCATACGTGCCCACAGTATCGTACAGAATGGACTGTTAGTTTTATTTTCATGTATGGCGGCTGCCAATCAAGCTGTAATTCCCTGTATTAGCCCGAGGCACCAAACCAAAAACCGTTAACCTTCTGCACACATTAGAGACATCCACACTCATTCACTTCTACACCTCTCTGTGCATGCATATGTGTGTGCATACATGCAAGCTTTTGTGTTTGTGTGCTCAAGTGTGTCAGCACATTTGTGTTGCATTATACGTGTGTGGCGCTGATAATACACCAGCAGATCAGAGCCAGGATGTGCCTGAACATGCCTCCCTCACAACTCGATGCCATTATATAGTCTCTCCCACAACAACTCCAGAGCTCGGGATGCGGAAGAGAGGAAACGTATGAGAGGTGACACGGAGAGCTCTGAACATGTCTGTGGGGGCGTTTCATCATTGTCATTAAACTGAACACATGCCTGCATGGTCCGATTATTCTGATTATATTAAAAAACCAAGCAAAGTGAGTCACATGTGGAAGAGAACAAGTTATTAGTGAAGCACTGTATAAATGTGCACAGTAACTACTGTGAGTACATAGATTTAATGCTTTTCCGCTGTGATATAATGAATATATTACATTATTGGCATAATTCTTATGCTAATTCATATATTGGTTAGAAGCCTCAAATAAGGTTTATGAATGTGCTCTTTAAGAGGTTACTCTTTTGTGGTGGGAATTTGCATTTCAATAGCATATTTGTGTTTGCACATCTCTTGTTGCAGTGGTGTACGCTCTGCTCCGGGTCTCGTAAGGCATCACGGTTTATGTGTTAAAGCCGTTTAAATCATTTCACAATGTCTAATACTGAAAACACCAATTTGCATGTTCATTAACTTATTATTACATAAAACTATTCTGAATAATTATAATATACAAGCAATTGTGTAAAGGATCATAAGTAAAGCCATGTGGATCTGGGTACTTTTTTCTATTTTCTGTGGACGCTATTTAAATATGGTAAAATGCATTGAATGAGGGTGAGAGGACTCACATTATTAGTAGAAAAAAAGCATTATATGATCATTTAAAATATTTATGAACATGCAAGTGGTAATGGACGTGTAGAATTTTGTCAAAGGCCTGCTTTTGAATTCTGTGGAAATCTGCAGAGCTTTCTATGTTAATTCTGTGGATACTGATTCCAAGAAGACCTAAACATAAGGTAGTTTTCTTGTGGGATGCTTGCTGGGAATTGCAAGCCACTAATCGCTATAAAGATGCTTTGGAATAATACATATTCTATACAAATATGTTAAATGAAATTTAATAAACAGGAATTTAATGAATTGATAGTCTTAAATTCTACAGTTTTTTTTTCTCCAAAAAGGTTTCATTTAATTTCAGCATTAGTAAATGTTGATTTTTATTTTTTTTTGTAAATGTTGATTGATTTTTTGCTCTTCAAGACATTTAGGAATTCTTAGACATGTTTGAAGCTGTCTTTTTATTGTTAACTAGAACTGAAACTATTAAAAATCTTCTTTTTCTTAAACTGAAAAAGCTGAAATAAAGTATAAATATTGCATGAAAGAATTACACTTAGAAAACTTGTATGAAAATTAAATTAGAAATGCTGAAGTTGAAGTATTAAAATTACTAAAACTAAAATTGAAATAAAAAATAAATTAAAGCCAAACAGATATTTAAAAAAAAACTAATGAAAATGCTGAAAGAACATAAAAAAACTATGAAAAAAAATGAAAACTGAAAATACAAAAAAAAAAAAAGTTAAAAAAA